>JAVJIF010033589.1:0-123638 GCA_038442645.1 Agave tequilana
ATGATCCTCGAGCTTTCTTATCGAAGCCGAGATGTCAAATGTTAAGTTAATATCACACCTCTACCATTCACCTCGCTGTTAAGTTAATATTAAACCTATGACAACGATTTTCTCATTTTCTCAACGAAACGAGACCTCCTTAATACTAAGTTAATATCATACTTCTAACACGTGTATCCTTGTCAAGTTGATATCACATCTCTAACAATTCAATTTGCTTTCAATTGCAAACTCTAACCTGTCACATTAACATTACACCTATGACGACAAAAATTTTCATAAATCTCCAGTGGATTTAACTCTACTTGTTATTTTCATCAATAAAATAGCAAGTCCACAAAATTCGTTCAAATCACGAATTCAACTCTCTGTCAAGTTAACACCACACCTCTGACAGTATCCTATTTAAATTCCTTAATGGAATTTTTAAACTTTGAGTTGCTATGTTAATTGTCACCTCTAGCAAATCAAAGGCTATCACTTTCATTTGTCTGATTTTTAAACACAAAGAAAATTAAGACAAGACGAAAGCAAAATTATCACTTTTATTTATATCGAAATTAAAAAGTGATACAGATACTCTCTTGTTTAATAAGATGGAGTGTTAAAAAAAAAAGAACAAAAAGTTATTCTCGCTTAGCGAAAGACTTTATTTGGTCCTTGAGGCGTTGAATGTCTCATTGGCATGCCTCCTCAATCTAAACTAAGACACGGGTCTTTTATAGGCCTTTCAGTAGCCCGGATATGCGGCGCATATCTCGAGCTCAATCCGAGCCAGATACACATCCAACGTGATGCCTGCATTCGCATCTGGAAGCATATAACGCAATCTTCGCATTTTAAGAGTCGTGTCCCAAAGGCAATTAAAAGTTGCGTCTATATAGCAATTGAGAGTCGCGTCTCTATAGAAATTGAGAACCGTATCTCTACAATAATTAAGAGTCACATCTCAACTCCATTGAAGTTCACGTCTCTACTTGATCAGCATGAGAACCGCGTCTATGAGGGTTGCGTTCTCTCACCTATAAAGAGTATGTCCCTACTTCTGCAATCAGTTCAACAATTTACAACTCTACTGGTTCAATAGTACACCGATAAACAAACCAGAGCTCATGATAAGTGCTAGACTGATTTTTTAGACACTTGCGATGATCTTTCCTGGAGGCTTCAAGCAGTTCAACAGTACATTCACGACGACCACAATTCAGACAGGATCAAACTCAAAACATCTCAAAAGATTGACGGGCCAATCATGAGAAACCCAAAATCAGTTGAAGTCTAAAGTATTTTGAAATCTGTCCCAGTCAACTGTCGAGTTTCGAAAACTTTGAAGAGGATTTTGTAGGCTGTCCAAAAATCACTAAGGACAAGCCATCAGACGTGAACCTCACTTCAACGTGAAGGCCGCGTTCCAAACTAAAACGCGGACGTCGCGTTCAAAGAAGACAGAACTTCAGGCGGGTTTGAGTAACACCGTGGTTTATGCGGGTCTGAAGAACCCCGCATCTAACACGGGTCTGAACAACCCCGCATCTCGAGTTAAATGCGAGTCTGAGTCAAACACAGGTCTGAGCAACTCTGCGCTACACCTCAAACGGGAATCTGAGCAACTTCGCGTTCTGACTGAGACGCGAGTCTAAGCCCTGTCTATACAAACGAGAGGTCTGCGTCCACCGCGAGACCCGCGTTTCTGTTATAACTGATCCCCATTACTGGGTCAATTAACTCCCTACGTAATGTAAGAGTTAATCCCTATTATGAAGAATTTTAGGCGACAATAATACCCCTATACCTCTCTATAAATAGCCTGATGAGCTATAAAGAATGGGGCTTTTCTGAGATTGAGAGCTGAGAATTCTCAAGCTAAAAAGCTTCTTGCTTTTCAACCACAGAGGTTCGAAGAGGGAGAAAAAGAGAAATCAGTGGACTCTAAACAATTAGTGTGTTAAAAACAGAGCTCCTTTCTTATTGATCTTAGAGAGTGTCCTAAAGAGAAGCTTAACAGTCGGCTGGTCAATGGAGAACAAGAATCACTCTTCATCGCCACACGAAGAACCCAGCCTTAAATAAAGGGGAGAACCAGTTCTTCTCCCCTCTTTTGTAATTAGAATCATTCAGTTATAACTTTTCAACCACTCAAAGAAACTTTACATCGACCCACTTTTCTTACCAAACAAGTATCAAATAAAAAAAATCAATGGATCCCATTCTCTTAGCAAAATGGGATGCTACAATGAAGCACATAGATAACATATTTCCCAAATCAAAGCCGTTAGAGTCTTTGCATAGGACTGAGAGCTATTGCGAGCACCTCCATGAACATGAAACATGATTCGTTACAACAATACCAAAGGTGTAATGAACAATATCATGTTGACCGATACTTGAAGGTCATCCAATTGGACGTACCAACCTTTGATGTTCGTCTGGATTATTTTGATCGCTCTGGTCCGCAAAAAAAATTTGAATTGGCTACAAAGTATGGATAGGTACTTCACACAATACCTATTGTCTGAAGCTGAGAAAGTTAGCTTTATTACCATAAAGTTAACTGGCCAAGCAAGTTGATATTGGTCTGCCTTGAGACTTTCAATGAGTTAAGAGGAGAATACCCTATTGGAACTTGGCATGACATGAAGGCTCATCTGAATCAAAAGTATCATTTCACTAGTGAAATTACTGAGCTAAAAAAATCTGAGACTTTGGTTCAACATCGGATTCTCCAAATTTAAGTTAGACATTAGGAGTCAGGATCACTGAATCCAAACATTCATTCAGTCCACGTCATATCAATACTCACACCAGGGTAATACAAACAAACACCGGCATATAAGATGGAAAATAAAGACAAAAGCGTTACAAGTAACGCTAAAGGCGAAAACACTAAAAGAGACTTCTCCACACTTCGTCCTGCAATCCAGTGTAACAAATGACAAAGTTATAGACATGTTGTCATATGTCCAAGTCTAGTCAAAGTCGCCAAAGTTAGGGAACTACCTGTAACAAATCCAGAGCCCCTTCCTCTTTTAGTGCCAACTCCTATTGTTGTTGTCTGCCCTATTTGTCAGCGCCTTCCTCTTCTGTCGACACTGAGCCCAGTCAAAATTGTCATTGATAAACTGTCTATAATAAAATCAAAGTCTGACTCTGAAGAATTTATTTACCAGTGAAAGAACCAGAAGATTTCAACCCGAGCAAAGAGATCATAGGTGGTAATTGTAATATCTCCTAACTAAAAATACTATATTTCTACTTTTATTAATTTTATTTAGATTTACTTATTATTATTGATTAATTTATTTTATACATGTGTATAAATATATGTGCATATGTTTTTATTTGCATTTATACAAGTATATGTATGTATTATTTTTTAACATTATTATTAGCATTATTATTATTATGTTATTGTTGGTATTATTCCTAATTGATCTTCTTTTCAACCTATAATCCTATTATCCAATAAACCATAACCCATCTAACTCATACCCATAATAAAATAAAATAAAAATAAATGAAGAAAAAAAATATATAATAATAAAAACATATATATTTGTTTATGCCAAGTTTTGAACTCATGTTCCTTTTACAAAATCTTATATCTAAATCATAATGCCACATTGGCGCATTGTTAGGTAGGAGATCTAATTTATTTAAACAAACCTAAAGTCAAATTTAAATTTCAAATTTCCAAGTGAAAGATCTCAAGAGATCTTTATGGATCTTTATCTTAACAACTTGAATTCTTATCTTAACAACCTAATTACTAAAAATTCTAACCTAAAAGGATCTTATCATATTATATTAACGTAACTCTCTTCTCCTGCTTCTAAAAAAAATAAAAAAACAAGAACGACAGACAGAAAGAAACTCAAATCCAACATTTCTTAATCCTCCCTTCACCCCTCCTTGGAATCGATCGTGATGGAGGAACGTGTCCGAAGCATGGAGATTGAGGAGCAGGCAAAGGAAATCAATCCAAAAGTAGAAATATAGTATTTTTAGTTAGGGGATATTACATTAATACAGAAATGCACATATATTTATACACATGTATAAAATAAATTAATCAATAATAATAAGTAAATCTAAATAAAATTAATAAAGTCGAAATACAATATTTTTAGTTAGGGGATATTAGAGTAATATTGAGGAATCCAGTACTTCAAGTCCTCTCGAGGTGATCCTAGTGAGTACGAAGTTCACTGATGTCTTTTCTTAAGACAATACTCTGTTTCTCCCCGAAGTAACCCCTGTGACTATGGAGTTTGATGATGTTTTGTCTAAAGACCTCTCAGGTAAGCTACAACCGACGGATGATATCCAACACGCTGTTGATTTAATACTAGGGGTTAGCCTTCCCGACTTGCCACACCCTAGGTTGAATATCGAACAAACTGAATGTGAAAGGCAAGTTGATGAGTTGTTACTGGAGATCAGGCAATACAATAGTGATTTGTCCCAATAAACATTCATTTTTGAGGACAAGTTCTGGAGTTATCTCGTGATAAAGAATATGGGTTTGATCAAGAATGTTATCATCTATGATCAATCTATATCAATGCAGTTATGAGAGAATATAATGTCTTACAGACTATCAACTTCTCTTCCATTATTGTTAAACTTAAGGGTGTATCTCCTCTGCCTTTACCTATTTGCATATCTTTCATCTTCATTGCTAAAACAGGTAAACTATCACATACTTTTAGGATCATACCTATGATAACCCCTTTTGATCGAGGTCGTATATATTGTTGATCCGATGATCCAAGTACCTAAAACTTTAAGATCCAATAAGGAGTCAAAGTTCATTAACTATTTTTTGGAATACCTCTTTAGCAATGATAGGCACTAAGTTAAGTTCTCTACTGCATTTCATTATAAAGTTTCTGAGTCTGCATTTTAGGTCTAAAATTTGAGTTTGCATCATATTTTACTACACACATGCAAGTTCTACACATGAAAAATCAAAGATATATTTGAACAAACAACGCTAATATGATCTGACATCAAGAAAGGAATTTAAAACTTTTACTGTTAACAATTTTGTGATGGTTCAGATCGTCCGAAATGATTTCCCAAGAAACTGTTAAAGATTTGCAAGTCTGTAGTGGTGGACTTTTAAAAATCTTAAAAGCATTTAAATTATAATACTTATGTTATAGATTTGGCATCAGTTTTATTTTCAATATTGAAAACTAAGTGGTTTACAAGATTTTGATTATTCATAAACAACCCACTGGTTGATGAGCTTTACCCTAGCCAATTTTTAGTCCTTCACTTCTCCACTTTCAAATATTCATCCTATAAAGCAAAGAAAATTGATAAAATTTTAGATGATGATTTTGCGGTGCAACTTAACTAATATTTTGAGATGCAAGAAACGAACTTACAGCAGTAGAGAGCAGCTCTGCAGTTGACTGACATGGTCGAGTTCTCTCACATCTGGGGAGAATTGATGGGGACATCTTAGTTTCATTTTTATTTATATTTCAATATATTTGTTATAGTATTTACTTGTATTTTATTTTGTATTTATATATATTTCAGTTGTGTGTAGTGGTAGTAGTGGATAGTTATAACTTATAATAGTGGGTGGTTGTAACTTATGCTAGTGGGTAGTTAAGAAGTCGTAGCCTATATAAGGCAATTGTCCTTGTATTGAAAAGATGAATGTTTAATGAAAAATACCTCTTGTCTGAACTCTCTCTTGTCTCATCTCTCTCTTCCTCCTCTCTCTAATGAATGATGAATCAAAATGAAAATGTTGGCCTTCTTTTTAATGGATAATCTCATTCCTTATTCTACTCTCTACTTCCCCTCGTCAACGCCAACAATACATGCCCTCCTCTTTATTAATCTTCTTTCTACTGGCTGATCCTTCTCGTCGTCATCACTTTCAAGTCTCTCGACCATCGAGCGCCATCCAACACCAGCACTTGGCAGCGGCCTTCCCTCTGTTCTGCACGTGATCACGAGTCCCAAAGATCTGTGCCATCTGCTCGTGTGCAAGCATCTCCCTCACAACTTCAACGTTCTGATCAGCATCAGCCCATCAGCCTCTCTCATGTGCAAGCAACGTTCAACAATTGAAAATATCAGCAACATTACAATAGTAGATCACATCAATGAGTCTTATTCAGCAAATTAAGTTATTATTTTGTTACATCAATTGACTTATCTCTGAAATATTATCATTATTGTCTGTTGCCCACTATATGGTGAGATGTGTGAATCTGTTAACTTGTGAATTGTTTATCTTAATATTGCGAAGAGATCTGTCGCAATCATGCATGATTATTGTTTTTAATTTCGTTAAGATTAGAGATGTTTAAAGATACGCTTGCAATCTTATTTAAATCTATTTGCAACATTGTTAGTTTGAGTTGTTTTCCTGTTAAAGATCTTTCTATTTGGTGAAACGTAGCGAATTTGATCATATCACTAATTTCTTACGTGGCACGCACGCACTATTTCACATCAATTTCTTTTCTTAAAAAGAAAGGCCTAAATATACTAGAAGATCTACCAGAAACAGCTATAAAGTTAATTCACCAAGTTCGACATGCAGGCAATACCGTGAAGATAATGCACTGTGGAAACAAAAGCAATCAAGGAGACGAGAGCTTAAAACACACTAGAAGTAAGGTTTAACAGGAACCACTTGTAGAAGTGCAGGACAAGGATTAATGCACAAGTAACTTTGAAAGAATTAGATTTACCCAAGTAATACCATAAAGCAACTACCCCCATGTAGTGGTTCTTGAATACTAAATAGGGATTCTGTATAGGCGTGCCATACTCCTAAGCCTTAACAACATACAAGCAGAGCAAAGTCTATTTCAACTGTCAAGTCTCGATTATTTACGCAAGAAGTGTTAGCACCAACTTTAAGGATGTAGAACAAAAGCCGGTTCAAATAAAGCATGGATCGATCTATCTAATTCATTACCCTAAAAAGCACCATTTTATACTTGATGGTCTGAGAAGACATTTGCATGAGGGGCTTGATTGCAGATCCTATCTACGTGATTGAATAAGCTGAGCATGTCCTTGGGAAAATATTGTTGGAATCATTGTCAAAAAAAAAGGCTTCTCAAATGTGCTATCTTACAAATCATTAAGTATAATATGTAGATTATATCAAGTAAAGCATATTGTATGCGCGGAGAGACTTGGGTTTGGTGCCATGTACAAGCTATTGCATGACACTTATAATGGAAGAATAAAATTTCCCCCATGCATGGACATTTTACTAAAAACCTTTGCAAAGCCACGTGGAAACAAATATTACATTTTCATTAGTTTCCTATAATTACAAACAACCTCATTTTTATTAGGTTCAAAACCCAAAGAAATAGTTATGTTGCACAAAACTAAAATTTGAGGATGGTTGTAAGTTGTTGAGTCACGTATTCGAGCTGCAAAAACAACCTCTTTGCAATTGGCGTGGGGAATGTACCTGTGTGGCCCTCCCCTGACCCCAAATGGTAGGAGCTCATTCACTAGGTTGTCCACTTCATGCAAGTTAATGCCATATATCTTAAAGTCCTTGTATATGTCAAAAACTCCAAAGTTATGATGAGTGAGGGAATTATAGTTATCCTCTAATACTCTTCCCTAGGTTGGCCGCCCTCTTCTTGTGAGTCAAAAATGGGCTTTGTGAAGCAGACAAGCGGTATCATTTTAAACTAACCCGTTTAAAATGCCACGCACCAAGCTAGATTTCAGTAGGGTGGCTGTAATACCATCTTAAAGTCCTATGTTACTGGACTTCGTGCACTAAAACTCCGAGTTGTGATAGGAGTTGAAATATAATTCTCTTCAACAAAATTTGGCCTTGTTGATTATTATGATGTTTTTCATTCAACAATTCATAATAACTTTCCATAAATGAGAAACATTATTGTTATCTAAATAGAAAAGCAATCTATGGTTAAAGAATATGATACATGAATAATACCAACGAGTTACATGAAGTGACTCAATCTCCAATAATAGAGACAAATGGGGATTTGGCAAGGCCCAAAAAAGGACATGTGCACCAAAAAGGACTAGTTATTTGTCTTGAAACCCAATTTGGCCCCATAAAGGGAAACACCTAATGTAGTAATCGGTCCAAATTTATTTAGCAATAAATCAAATCATCTCCTTACTTGATGGGGACTAAACCTCACACTGATTCATTTTAAACAAACTCATCAATTCGCCCAATCTGGCCCGCCTTTATAAGCTGCACAAGAAGAGACATTGTTACGCCCCGCTTCTCAATATACGCGGAAACAGAGTCGAGACGAAGGTCGGCGACGTATGTACGCGAGAAAAATACCTCACGCACATACGCTAAGCCTAAAGTAACCTGAACAAGCTATAAAATCTACTACGATAAATCAATATCACTGCAATATGACATATAAATATCAAACACAATGATAGCAGATGAATAAAAAAAGAAATGGCAACTGGACATGATATAGATAGATTCAAGAAATAACATGAATAAAGAGCAAGAATACTTATAATCAAGAAGAGAAACTTCAGGTCCTCGTAACGCATGTAATCCTCTCCAAATACTCGATCAGTAATAAATAGCCACAAATCTGGATATGCAAATTCAGGAAGTCAGAACTTCTAGTGAATGTGTAAGAATAAACTAAAAAGTGCATGTGCATATAACATGTGAGCAGATAAAGAAAATATATATACCGGAATAAAAATGACATGAATAAAGTAAATAAACAGTAATGTGGATAGCACACAGTAGAGTATGTGTCTAGTCAGGTATTCAATCAGGTGTCTATCACAATCTATAAATCAAGCGAGTAAAGTCAGTCAGTACTAGAGTCAAATGTTCAATCAGGTCAGGTGTAACATCAGGTGTCCAACATACACACATGTATCAGGTAAAGACAATCAGTTACAGTATAATCAGAGTAAAATAGGGAATACCTATAACTACGAATCTAACTACATCAATCTCATCAGAGCACCGATCAAAATCCTCTGAAATGAACACCATCCTCATGTCAATCAATTCTAACTCTAAGTCCATAGCAGTAAAAGTATCAGAAGATCGGTCTTTTAATAAGGTAAATTCATATATAATACACTCTCAGAATACAATGATTCCTCATCTAATCTATCAAGTACATGAATATCAAGTCTGATAAGTACTCCACATGAAATACGAATCTTTAATCTCAATCATGAGCTACCAACCTCAAGATCAATCAATTTATATTCTAAAATTTATCATAACTAAATTTGAATTCGAAACGGTTACACATAAAATGACATAAGTCTCATATCACAATACTAAAATCCAACCATATACATATGATGCTCAATATCAATAAGATAACATCAAGAATTACCAATTACTCCAAATACCACTAAACATATAAGAAACTAATACCTGACAATCTAGACCTCATCGACTCACCAATCAATCAACATGTAATTATTTTGTAAGTTTTAATTCACCAAATAATTATCCGATAAATAATATACATGAGTGATGCTATCTGTCCTCAAATATGAACTAGATCAGTCAATCTATAGATCGAAACAAGTCACAGTCCAAGGTAATACTACAACTAGTTCCAAGCCAATAACGTCGAACAACTAACACATGAAAAGATATTGAATGGCACTCAAGTATGCTATATAATCAAAATGAACACTCACTGGTACCTCATGAAATGATACAGGTAATCATACTGGTATAATATGGCAGATGGTCACATGAAATAAAACAAGCAACACACACACACACACATATATATATATATATATTTCTAACAACGGTGAATGAGGAAATAATACTCACAAATATTATCTCAGAAAATTTTAGTAGCATAATTACATAACAAATAAAATTATTTATCATAAAACCCTTATTTAACTGAAAGAGAAAAAGAACACTTACCTGAACTTGATCCTAAGTCCAAAGCAATGGAAATTATAAGACCCCGATAAATCTACATGGTTCATTTCAATAGAAATTGTTAGAATTTTTTAAAAAGATGTCTTACTTTAAAGTTTTAAGAATTTTTAATCTTAATTAATTAGTTTAGGGTTGGGAATATGGTTCTCTGAGTCTAATGAATTTAATAGATTTAATTTAAACTAATTTTTAATTTTTGTTAGATTTATAATAGACTTTAAACTATTAAAATACTTAATGGGTCTGAATTTACTATTAAGGGAAAATGGCTTTAAAGTGGGTGATTTGAGTTAATTCATGTTGCTATTTATATAAAATTTTTATCATAAAAAGTAGAATTATTGTATACTATTGTTTATATTTTTCTCTTTTTTATATTTTAACTAATTATTTTTATTGTGCAATTCTTCTTTCTTCTTTCTTTCTTCTTTTTTTTCTTTTTTTTTTGGTACATCCAGTAGCCCAGGCCAGGCCCAGGCCTGGTTCGGGATTTTTTTTTTTTGACAGGGCCCAAGGCCCTGTGCTGCGGCCCAGCCGCCGCCTAGCCCGGCCAGACCAGGCCCGCCATGGCCCAGCTTGGCCAGGCCTTGGGTCTGGCCTGGGCTGCACAGACCAGTGGCTGGTCTGTGCAGCAGGACAATCTGATTTTTTTCTTTTTTTGAAAATCCTTTGTTAAAAATTTTTAAATATATATGTAAATTAAAATTATGAGCTGGTACATCTTCATATATTTTTTGTTGGATTTGTGGTTGGGTTTTGATGTATAAAAAATCATGAATAATTATGGTATAGACATGATTTTTAATAAACTATTTATACCAAATAAATTGTGAGAAGATAAATTACTTACTTGATTTTAATCTCCCCTAGCATGGTCCTCAATTTCTGCACTTCGATATTCATTTTCATTCATGCTTCGCTTGAGGAGAAAAAGAAAGAAAGAAGTGTGGAGAGTTGAGTCATGATTTTTTTTTGGAGGTAGAAAAGAAGTAGTTTAGGTTTTTTATAGGTTATTAGGATTTTAAAAATCAGAATTCAGTTGGGTTTAAATTGTTTGACTTAATAGTTTAGGATAGAAGTAATTAAGGTTATGATTTTAAAAAATAATATTTAGATTTAGGAAAGTTAGGATTAAATACGATTTTTGTTAGGATTTAGATTAGGATTATCTAAGATTTACGATTTAGTTTGCTAGGATAAAGATTTGATTAGATAAGATTTATATTAGGTAGTTAAGACCTAGGATTTGAATTAAAATAGGATTATGAGGATTTGGGTTTTGGTTATAGGTTATCGGGTTCGTGGGTTTTGGGTTTAGAAAAATAGGTAAGGGAAAAGAATCAAAACGGGAAAATAATAATTCAGGCAATAATATTAATAATAATTAATCATGTAATAATAAAAATAATAATAATTAAAATACTAATAATAATGCTCTAGTAATAATAATTACAACAATAATACCAATACGTAATAATAATATTAATAACAATAATTGTTAACAATACTACTAATAATAATTAAAATAACCATAAAATAGCAATAATAATTATAATCATAATGAACACTCATTACTAAGAATAACAATTAATAATAACAGTAATAGTAATTAATAATATTAATAGTGATAATGGCAATAATAAATAAAGTCAATGTTAATATCTTAGAAATAATTTTATATCTAATAATACTAATAAGTCGCAAAACAAGTTTATAAATAAAAAAATCAGAGGAAACAAATAAATACTTAGACAAATAAAATACAGTATTATTAGATAGGGGATATTACATTCTACCCACCTTATAAAAATTTCGTTCTCGAAATTTCGATAAAGCAGGAATGATAGCAAATAAAGATCAAGGGAGAAGATAAAACTTTCATGCCGCTTCTCACTGTATCATGGTTCACTCGCTTCCGTTGCATGCTCTGATCTTTGTTACCGGCTTCAAAATGGAGTGACCAATTCCAAGAGACAAAATCAGGAAATGAAATCGAGAAGAAGAATAAGAATCAAGATGGAACCAAGATTACTCTAGAAGAAGAGTTGGAATTTGGGATATCAAAAAATTCAAGAGATGGATTCCAAAGGGGAGGACGATCAATTCTCAAATAGACTCAGTATCATCATGTGAATAGTATATATTTATTGCAGTGTAAATATACTGTCTCAGGTTACAGGTATGAACTAGGTTCTCTTTTTATGTCGAATCTGGCTCTGATAATATTTTACAACAATAATTGTTAACAATAATACCAATAATAATTAAATAACCATAAAATAGCAATACTAATTATAATCATAATGAATACTCATTACTAAGAATAGCAATTAATAATAATAGTAATAGTAATTAATAATATTAATAAGTAATAGTGGCAATAATTAATAAAGCTCATGTTAATATCTTAGAAATAATTTGTATATCTAATAATACTAATAAGTCACAAAACAATTTTAAATAAAAAAATCAGAGGAACTAAATAAATACTTGGACAAATAAAATACAGTATTATTAGATAGGGGATATTACAGACACACTCCAACAGAGCAATATAATTAGAAGTCATGAACAAACTTAATAGCTGCAAACATATATACTATCAGTAATTACGTTTACCTAGATTCTTCACTATGGGTGAGAAACTAATATCACTTATCAGCACCATCACCAACATCAATCAATTCCTCTAGAATTCTTCCAGATTATTCTAAGTGAGGAATCATGAATCCAAGGTGGGAAAGAAACCGCTACTTGTGTGCTTCTTCTGTCTGCCCAATACAATTAAATGATTAATAACTATATATTTTAAAACTATTAATATACTTCAACTGTAACCATGTTTAAGGAAAAAGATAAAATGGTTCAAATTTTGAGCAATCAAATATCTCATCTTGTATTGATGAAAGATCCAAAGATTCCAAATCAATCAAGTCAAAGACTACATCTCATATGATAAACAACTTAGATTTATCATATATTAAATATCACATGCATAAAAGTTATGTCATTGAATCCTATTTTTCAACTTAAGAGAATCCACAGCATGCCATCACACGGTCGGACACTGACATACTGTCCAAGCAACAATACAGAAATAACAAGGACAGTGACCCGGGTCTTTGGGGCTAGCTACATGGACCCTTTCTCCATTCAGCTCTATTAATAGGTCACTTCCTCAATTGGATCAGAAACAAACATATCTTTCTTTTTAGATTAAATAATATTTTGTTCGTTTTATCTCTCATCCTAGCAAGACTTTCCATCCTGTGATTCCTAACAAGTATTAGCCTCAATAGTGTTTTTTTGGTCTCTCTCATCTAGCAAGAACCTTCCATCCTATGATTCCTAAGTCCCCAATCCTCATGTCCAAACCCATGGAGACCAATCAATTATATCATATAGGTTGCAACCCCACCCCCCACACATCCCACCCCACCCTCTTTTCTCACACACATGCACACAATGCACATGCACACAAAAAGAAAGAAAAGAATGCAAAAGATAAAAGTTTAAAAAAAAAAAGAAAGAAAGATCAGGAAACTCAAACACAGAATCACTCTCCAGACATTATTCAGCTGTTTTCACCAACATCAAACTACATCAACTAAGTTTTTTTTCCCACAACTAAAGACGTGTAGCAATCAAACAAGTCTATTTCACGGACAATGGATGGCTCCAGTCAAAACTTGAAATCCTGAATGAACGTCAGGCTACTATTCCACATATGGACTTTATTCCTGCTGAAATACACTCTTGTGCTTACTCTTATATGATGGCATCATGGAAGGGTGAGCTAGACAGAATCAGTTGGTGTCTCTCTGGTTAATTGATAGTAGCCTGTCGGCTCATCCATTCTTGACCTGGTTCATAGGAAAGAAATTAGGTCTCTTTTCTTGGCATCAGATAAACCCAATGGGAGCCATTTCACTGCTCTGTTATAATATTACGTTCCAAAACCATGTTACTATTGGATCACAACCACAGCAATGATGCCATTAATCACAACGTTAATGGCGTTAGCCAATTCTATTGTCACATTAATTATTTCCAGAGTAGGTAGAATAGAATACTAAGGTTTGGTGCAGCAGGATACGGATACAAAGATATGGATACAAAATTACTGAAAAATGCTGATGTGGAACTAATGAAGGACATCTACATGTTCTTCCAAAACTGCTGCATGTTTAGAGCACTCATTGTTAGGAATCTTGCATTCCTAGTTTCTACTATTGCATCACAATCACAGCAATCATCCACTTATCATCGACATTATAACAAGCCAATTCAGTCTGATATTTCCAGAATGGTAAACACTATATTTTGGCATGGCAGGACATGGACACAAAAGTACTGAAAAATGTTCGTATGGACTCGTGTTGGACATCTATGTGTTTTCTCAAAGCTGCTGAAAGTTTACTGAAAACCTTCGTAGGTCCCTGGTCTGAAATTTTGGTACACAGTATCAACTAATGGTTTTTAGTATCACTATCGTCAATATCGATCATCAATATTGGCAATATCGACCGTATCAATCCTCACACCACCGATATTAGAGTTATTATCGTATTAAGATGCCTGAAAACACCAATGCGATATTGCCATACAGAATTGGCTCATATTTAAAACCATGGTAGGTCGGAATTGCCTGATATTTAAAACCACGGTAGGTCCCTTGCTTACCAAGATGTGATCTCAGAGTCCAAGAACAACTATTTTATTCAACTGTTTATTTTGATGCATTCCTTAATACTCCATGTAAAAGAATTTACAAGTCTTTAGGGACTTCACATTGAAAATTATGTCCCACATCACTGACTCCACGTCTGATTCTTTCAGAGCCACTGGTTAGACAAAGACTAGATAATTCGTGATGAGTACTCTCATTGAATCAGAACTTCTGTTAAAGGACAACTGGAAGAAAAAACTTTTTTGAAGATGTAAGTATTATCCAAAATGACATGGCTTTGAGAAAGATGAGAAACAGGGTTCTCGAAGCCAACGTATGTAGCTAGAGGATGATGCTATACACTGCAACAGCACAGAATGGAAGAATATTGATTGCTGTAGACCCTCTATGGGAGTGTCAAAATCTGAAAATACCAATCTGGAGACCGAGTGATATCCATGTCAGGCAGCCATTGTGGCTGATGGAACACAGCCTTTGGGAGGATTACCTTGGCTCTAGACAAACTTAAAAAACAAGATTGGAGGACTCATGGTCCACATGAACCCATACTATGCGTGCTATGTGTACATATCAAGAACTAAACAATGCCATTAAAGCTGAATGTGACTGGCATTACTGAGATCATACAGACTAGATATGTCCAGGATCCGAGAATTCCCAGAGAAGACATGACTTATTAATAGAAGGATTTAGGCCATTTAAGTAAGTGATACATATGGTAATGTGCTTTTGGATTTTATCCAATTTGAACACTTTTTAACCTTTTTTGTTTTATAATCAGACTGAAACAGCTCGGACTATCATATATTATGAAGAAACAACTCCTTCAAACTTGAAACAGCTCGGACTATCACATATCATGAAGAAACAACTCCTTCGAACTTGCTTTCTCTAGGCTAGTGGCCCAAAGCCTCAAACAGCCTATGAGAAGTCTGCATTCGCATCAATTCAACTATACCCTTTACCAATTTTCAGACATAATTTAAGATATTATAAACAGAAAAGCAGCAAGTAAAATGGAAGAAAGAATCTAGCAACAGGAAGTCTGTCATATTAGGACACTTCCTGTTACTAATGTGAAAGCTCCAGCTAACACTTTTGGATATATAAATGATGAGCATGATGAAATTGGTTATGCTTTCTTTAGAATTATAACTCAGAAGTTGATTCGTTCATTATTTACTCTTTAAGGTTCTTCCCAATGCAAACACAAACTAAAGCACATGTAAACATGCATGTGATTATGTCTATATTCATAAAAATATATATATATGTATAGCTGTATTCACAAACATAGATGTGAAAATTGTCCTGTAAGATACTGCATGTCTGTGCCAGAATATGATAATACAACACTAATGTCTACGTCTGGAAATATTAGATAATGCCAATAGTAGGGATGGCAGTGACACAAGCCAGCACTCATGTATATCACTATGGGACTCAGGGCCAGTATTTTTATTAGGCTCCACTTACAAGCTTGGGCTGAAAATTAGGCTTGTTGCCAGGCTCAAGCTTGTAAATGGAGCCTAATAAAATACCTACATATGGGATCGGTCCAGTATTAGTTGATCAGTCTTTTATCAGTGTTCAAGCTATGAAATTATAGTCTCTGGCTAAGCTCGCACATAACTTAACTGAAATTGTAACACACCCAGTTGAAACTCTTAATGATACTCAAAAATGAACTCTAAGGAGAAATTAATTTCCACAGTAACAGTCCGTAAGTTCCAGAACCGTTTTGAACTTTATACAGTTACCTTAATCTTCAGTTGATTATAACCAGCATAAACAAATGTATAATGTGATTAAAAAACATGCATATTGCATAATATGAAACAAAATCAGAAAAGAATAATAAGCTGAAGCTTTTTCTCCGCTACTATCTTTTAATTTATTAAGACCTGCTAAGATGACACAAGAATGTAAATATTTTTCTCACAATAAACTCTCAGAAAAATCAACTTCATAAGCAGTAAAAGCAAAGACCAGTTAGTAGCTCTCATTAAGTGAATCAATGTTTACCCAAAAAAATCTCAGTATTGCCGTAGTTCTAGCCTGAGCCAATCACTATCCAGTATTTAACGTAGAAAATAACCGTAAATGATGCAGTCAATAAAATTTGTTTCAGGATAAAGAGAGAAGAATAGAATCATGAGCCCACCTCTGGGTGGCATCTGATTCCTCCCTTCATAGGGCCTCTAGCATTGTCATGCTGCACCCTAAATCCAACATATGATGCCAAAGTACCATCGTCTTTGGGATAGTGCACTCCTGCATTTAAAATTTACATGTTGTACCAGGAGTAGTGAGGAAAAAGGCAATTTCAAATATTATAATACTGGGAGGATCACATAAACCAACAGTCAATAGGTTATAAATACCCAAGTTAAACACGGTAAGGATCAACAAATCACATGACATCAAATATCTGTAGTTTCATAACTCGACTTAACTGAACAATGGAATGATAGGCAAACAGCCCATCTACAAATTAACAAAGATTTGAAAAGAGATCCACCAACTATATAAATCAAAAGGTATCTAAGAAAATATTGAAGTATCATCCATGCACTAATAGGAAAATATAAAAAGAAATGTCAAATGGTATCAACTTGCTTGGATCAAATACTGTGATCTAATTGTTGCAAGTCTATCAAATAAATGTCTTTGAAAGAACAATATTTTGAAAATCTAAATGCTTCTCAAAATGTTGCAGAATCCATCAGACAGCAATGATAATTATAGTGGGTCGATCAAGACCTAAATGAAATAATTAAAACATAATACTCGGAGCACCTCCAAAGTAACTTCAAACTAGAAAAAGTGAGGAAAAAGTGGAACTGAAACCCTTTCTCACCTTGATCTCTCTGAAAGGGATGAGCAAGCTCCTTTCCAACTTGGAGTCCAATCCCAACAGCTTAGCTGCCCGCTTGAAATTCCTACTGGTGGCAGCTAGTGCATTCATGGTTTCTCCTCAGGAGCTAGTCTTCCAAAACCCAGAACAAGAGATCCTAACAGAAAAACAAAGGAAACCCAATTAACAACAAAGGACTCCAGTCCCAAGAATTAATTCTGCCACTGCATTAAATGGATCTTTTATTGACATGAGTTCCTTACCTAGAGCTCTGAAAGCCCACCTGCTGCTGTGATCTCCAACTCAGAGTGTTTCCTCCTTGATGCAAATCAAAACCTGTGAATGGGAAGAGGAAGCTGGTTGTAAGACTTTCTCTGAAACAAATAGAGGGATGCCAAGAAAGGGAGAGGAATTTGACAGTAGCAGACCGCGGTAAGGTTAATGCTAATGCACCACTTGTTAATTTTTAGAAACTAATACATAACAGAAGATTGGGAGACCCATCCTAGCATTGAATACTACTAAAGCCAATGGAGTGTGATAAACAATGACAGATAGAAAAGCAGGGTGTGGTTACGTCCAGTGGCATTGAGGTATCTCTGAACTGGTACACTCTGGATTAACACAAAACTTTAACATATTAAGGTCATGGATAAATGGGTCCGCTTTTAATTTAGAACAAATATCTTACCACACTATTTTGACAGTGATTTTCAAGAAAATCCATTTTAAGATGCTAAATCAAATGTTTTGAGGGACCCAATATAAAGAGTTTGTAGAGATAAATCCTGTGGCAATTAGGGAGCTAAATTAACTTTTACTGAGTTCACAAAGATTTTGGCCTTTATGCAAATCACCTAATCGGACGGCATATAAGGAATCAGATTGCCTCGCTGTGCAAAACAAGGTTACATGGATTAGTTTAAGTAATACAAATTGACATTCTTGGACCAGTAAAGAAAATAAGAAAGGGAAAATTGTCTTTTCAATATGTGTGAAAAGATACTCATGTGAAAAAATCCCTAGAGTTTCAAACCATGTGAATAAGCCCCTTAACCAAAATTTAATATGAAAAAGTCCTTGTCCCCAACAAAAAGTACATTGTATTTTATTAATACCCATATTGCCCTTGATTAGATGCCTTATCTGAGCTGATTTTAGCGGCCCGCATGACGGGCATTTAATGCTCATCACGCAGTAGTCGCGTGGCCCGATTTGGAGCTTTATTTTTTCCACTCTTTTCTAATTTTTGTCCATCTCAAGGTGGATAATATTTTTGCATTGATTTTTTTTTTTGCAGAGATAATTTCTTTTGCATGGATAATCTTTTTTGCATGAATGCTATATTTATGTCCATCCTTCTCTAATTTTTTTTCTGTCCACCCTCAATGGATGCTCTAAATGCGCATTGGAATTTTTTCCCCAAAGGTTTATCATTAGCAATTTATTCATAAATTAGCAAATTATTCATAATATATAAATATTTATTTATTTATTTTTAACTTATAAATTTTGTACACCTCTAATATTCCGTCTACGTTCTCCAAATTTCTGTCCACCTTATCATACAGTATGTCCACTTTCTCCAAAATTACGTTCACTCTTTTTAATATTCTGTCCACCTATTCTAATTTTTTTAATATTATGTTCACTTTTTTAACATTATATCTCAAAAATTATGTCCACTTTCTTTAATATGACTTCTTTAATATTCTTTCTACGTTTTCTTTTAATATTATGTCCACGTTTTCAAAATATTAGGTTCACCTACTCAACTATTTTGTCTACACTGCGAATGATTTTATCCACCTTCTCAACAATTTATTGAGAATAGAGACAACCTTCAGCGGCCCCAAGGGTGGCAGGGGGCGGAGATCGCACCAGTTTTTCTTTTTTTTTTGTTTGTCTTATCTGTCTACTTTTTATATATATTTTTGTCCAATTTTTTTCTTTTCTGTCCACCTTCGTTAATTTCTTTCTATATTTATAAATTTCTATCAAACTTTCTCTATTTCTGTCTACCTTCGTCAATTTTATCTTCTTTTATAAATTTATGTTCAACTTTGTCATTATCTGTCTCACTTGAACAAATAAACAGCAGACAAGAATGTGTTTGGTCATGAAAAAATTTAGAGGCTCGAGAGAGGCAAAAAGGGAGATTATTATAAAATAAAAAATTTGAAAATTAAATATAAAACATGGAGACTGTGCCTAATTTTTCTCTATTTCTGTCTACCTTACTCAACTTATGTCTATTTTATATATTTATGTTCAACTTTCGTCTTTTTTCTCCACCTTCGTCAATTTCTGTCTAATTTTATAAATTTCTTTCCAACTTTCTAGCTTTTGTCAACCTTGGTCAATTTTTGTCTATTTTTTATAAATTTGATTTGTCTCACTTGACCAAATAAACAGCAGGCAAAATTATCTCCGATCTCGAGCTCCGATCCCCATCACCACAGCAATAATTACCTTAATATCCCCTAAAAAGTTAAACACCAAAGTCTCAAAAATCAAAATAAAAAATTTAAATAAAAAAAGAGGCAACATCGAAGGAGGCAACAAAAAAAATTTCCAAAGACAATTTTCCTAACAGCTAAGAGGGACTCAAAGATAATTTTCTCAAAATTTATCCACCTTGAAGTGGACAGAAATTAGAAAAGAGTCGATAAAAATAAAACCTCCAAGCCGGCTCACACGACTAGCACGTGACGAGCATTAAATGTCCGTCATGCGGGTCGCTCAAATCAACTCAGGCAAGACATCTAATCAAGGGCAATATGGGTATTAAAAAATTACAATAGACTTTTTGGTGGGGACAAAACTTTTTCACATTAAATCTTGGTCAAGGAGCTTATTAACATAGTTTGAAAGTGCAGGGGCTTTTTCACATCAGTATCTTTTCACAGAAATTTAAAGACAATTTTCTCAAGAAAAAATGCCACTTGCATGCAGATAACACAAACAAGAAGCCTTATCTACTGCCAATTTGAGTAGATGAATACCCCCATAAAAAGACCACAAGCTTTTAAGAGTATAATAATGTCAACAAAAATAAATCCTTCCCCCAAACTTGGGTTGGCTACCTAAATTCTGTTGGCCCGGAGGCCTTCCTCTCTAGTTTTGATGATGATTAACTCATGTAGTTATGTTTACTAATAATCTTGTGATTTTAGTTTCAGATCATGTAATAAGATATTAGTTGGTGATTGCTTCAAAAAGAGGAGTTTGGAAGCCTTCACTTGGTGATTCCCGAGCCCGAGCGTCAAGATCATTCATAGCCTAGCTCGTGGATCACGGTTTGGATCGAGTCTACTTAAAGATGGAAGATCGTCAAGAAGACTTAGGTATCCTAGTTTAGTTTGAGTTTTAGATCCATGTGTAAAGATAAGAATAGTTGATATGCTCAAGTGCACAACACACACGTTTTATGGATATTGATTTTTCGGTTTTTAGTTTAACCGATGTTGGTTTTCATGAATAGTTTAGATCAAAACAAGTTTACTTGATTTTTATGTATATTAGATGTGTTCAATATACATACATGCTTAACTTTTAAACAAACTTATTTTAATATGCCTATTCATGAGTTTTAGGAAAAATCAGATTTCCTATTGAAAAATTCAAGTTTGATAAATTACAAGTTTTGATTTTTGGTAAAAATGATAAAACACAAAATTGGTTTCATATGCTTGATATTTGAGTTGAAATATTTATGACAAGTTTATATATCAATGCAAAATGGAAAAACTATTTTTGGAGATTTTTACAAGGTTTTATTAGTATTTTTAGAAATAATTTTAACCCCAGTTTCTGACCCAGAACAGTAGCTGACAGGCCAGGTCGGCCGACCGCACGGTCGACCGAACCAAGGGCCGGTCGACCGAGCGGTCGACCGACGTGCACAGCCTTGTGCACGTCTGGCAGACACATGGGCCGGTCGACCAGCCGGTCGACCGGACCAGAGAGCCTTGCTCTCTATATCTGGGCGGTCGACCGAGAGGTCGACCGGGTAGCCCCAACGGTCATATTTATGACCGTTGGCAGTCGACCGACCGGTCGACCGTAGGCCTGTCAGGCTGACAGTTCAGCCTAACGGCTAGTTTTCTGTTTGGGCTATAAATACCCCATTTCTTTGGGATTTAAAAAAAAGATTTTTAGAGCCAAAATTTTCAGACTTTCTCCAGTGTTTTAAACAAGTTTTCAAAAGAGTTTAAGTGCCAAAAGATCTATCTTTATTTTGTTTTTAGGTTTTGGAAAAATCAAAGAAAAGAGTATTTTGGGAGATTTGTCTTGGTGTTCATTTTCTATCTTTTACAAGAGTTTTCCCAAGTATTTTTCTTTGAGTTTTTGTTTTCCAAACACCTAGTTTTCCACACTTGAGCTATATCTTCTATCCTATTCTATAGGATCTTTTATTTGTGGGAAAAGATAAGTGTTTGAGGTTGATTAAGCCTCCAAGTTGTAAACACCCTTGCTTTTGTTGTATCCCTCTTTGGTAGAGGTTGATCGGGTGATTGGTTTGCTCCCTCTTTGGTAGAGGTTGAGGCTTGTGTTTGCTCCCTCTAGTGAGAGGTGGAGTTTGATTTGTAACCCTCTTCGGTAAAGGTGTTTGTGGTTGTTTTGGCTACGGGCCTACCCCTCAGTTGTAAGGCGGTGTTTGAGAGAGGAGTTTGGTACTCCCTTGTTGTAAAAATCCTCCTCGGTGGAGGTTCCCTCGGTGGGAGTCCTCGGTGGACAATATAGTGGATTAGAAATCCTTCTCGGTGAAGGCGGGGACGTAGAGCTAGGGGCTCGAACCTCGAAACATATCTTTGTGTTTGCGTTTGATCCATTGTCTCTCTAACTCTCTCTCATTATTTGTGCAAAGCATCATTCATTCATTCATATCATATTTGCTTGTGTTGTGCCTTGCATCTTTCATATTGCTATATATCCATTATATGCTTGGCTTGCTTGAGTGTGTACCTCACTTGTACTTAACCACAAGAGCTTCATATAGCACCTCAACCCTTATCTAGGGGAATCAAGAGGAGATAGTCCAGAGCCCTTCATGGGGAATTCAGCTACACTTGTTGGTTGTATTAAGTGTTTGTGCAATTTGTTTTACCTTCCGCATTTAGTTTCTAGATTAGCATTATCACCTATTCACCCCCCTCTAGGTGATTTCAATTGGTATCAGAGCCTACGCTCCTGATACTTTAGGCTTAACATTTTAGGAGTGAGATCCTTATTTGCTAATCTATCATTTGTATTTTGCTTGTTTACACACATATAGTTTGGACCCATGGACTTCATGACCCCACCTATGTTTGACCCTTCCAACATTGTTGTTTGGAAGACTAAGATGTCCATCTTTTTACAAACCCTAGGATATAAGGTTCACCTTGCCATTATCAAGGAATCCTACCTTAGTGATAGCAAGCATATAGGGGCCAATGCACTTGCCCTTGAGGCCATTAGAAGCACGTTATCTAAAGAATATCTTTTGCTTGTTTCTAATCTTGATTCCGCCTTTGCAGTGTGGAACAAGTTGACAACAACCACCACCTCCAAGCTTCAATTGCCGATCCAACCGGAGGAAACTAGTGGAGAATCCGACTCTCAATGCTTCATGATCTAAGGGAATGACTTCCTTGAGGTACAATCGAAATCTCAACTAGATAGTTTTGATTCTAGTTCTTCATGTGATGAATTTGTTGATGCCCATGCTTTGAATGAAGAACTTTCAATAGTTTATGAAAAATTAATTGAAAAATATAAAGTTTTGAAAAAGAAAAGTCTAGGAATTAAAAAAGAAAATAAAAGTTTGCATTCTAGACTTGATAAGGTTTTGCAAGAGAAGGTTGAGGTCTATAATGAAAGGGATTCATTGATATCTCAACTAGACCTTGCACTAAAAGAAAATAATTTTTTGAAAAATAAAAATGATTGTGAAAATATTTGAAGAGAAATGAAAACTTGTCTTCAAAAATTGATTTTGTTTTAAAAGAGAATGTTGCTTTGAAAAATAAAATAATTTCTATTTCAAATGATTTAAATGTTTGTTTGAAGAAGAATGATTGTTTGCAAAATAAGATTGATGCACATGTTTGCCATGCTAGTGTAGCTTCTTCATCTAGTCTACCTATTGCATGTACCTCTTCTTCTAGGATAATGATGATTTTTGTTTGTTGAAGAAGAGAGTGAATTGTTTGGGCTCCACTTTGAGCCATTGTGCCAAGAGCCATACACGTTTGGAATCCTTGTTTCAAAAGAAGCAAGTTTCATCTATTCATGCACACCCCCCACGGCATACACATGCTCCTCACGGTCACCACAATCACACATTGTATGCTCATGTGTACACTTGTACACATTGTGGACGTAAGGGCCACCTTACTAAATTTTTCTATGATAGAATACATGTTTCAAATTTAGCAAAGAATTTTGTTTGGGTTAGAGAAGGGACTAACCCCCATGGACCCAATAAGATATGGGTACCAAAGACCACCCCTCTTATGTTTGATGTAGGTGTGGGCTCTCGCATGACGTGAGAGTAGCGGTACCTTGGAGTGGATGTGTTCCGTACTTAAAGGAAACATTTTGGATGTATCACTTTCAAGGGAGTTTGGTGGAGAGGACCACCATGTTTTGGAGACAAGGAGAGTTGCCTTCTAAGTTTTGGTAACGATTCCTAACTCCCATTTATTTACATGCTTTTCATGATTCATTATCTTAAGCATGATTTGATGTTTTTAGATTATTATGAAAATGTCATGTTTATTAGGCTCTTGACATGCATGTACAGCCTTTTAAGACACCCATGTTTTATATGGACCATTATTTTTGTGTTCTCGCCATTTATTTAGCTAACATGTTTATCATAGGTTTAATAACATGTGAATTTTCTTAATAATCATGTTTATGTTTATCATGATGATTTATATCTTGTTTTGATGCTTCATGATTTGAATATATGTTTAAATGTTAGTTTTCATTAAGATTAGGATTTATACTTGTGCATATAGTGGGTCACAAATAAATCTATATATGTTTGTGCTTGATTGCTTATTTGTTCCCATTAGATGTGCTAGTATAGTCTAGTTTTGATGATTCATGCATTTTAAACTTGTATTCCCATTTTTGGATTTGTTTCATATTTTTGTGTTTATGTTTAACTTCATGTATATGTCTATTTTATCCAAACTATTGTTTATACATATACATCCTTTTGAGCCACGTGCCTTCATGCATATATCTTTGTGGACTCGTTGTGTTTGGATATGTATGTATACTTTAGTTTGTATATGACATACATATACCTTGAAGATTAATAGTTTTGATGAATTTCATGTTTTCGTGTTTTTAAGGAATTTTGAGCTTAATTGCCAATTTTCATGATTATATGTTTCACATAACACTTGCACACTCACCTCTTTTAAAATGTTTCTCATAATTGTGTTTTTCATGAGTATGTATGAGCTTAATGGATTTTGAGTGGTTTAGTGCCATGTGGATTTTATGTTTCATGAAAAATAATTTTGTTTTATTCCTTACTTGAAGGATTTCGTACTAATTTACAAGTTTTTCATTTAACTAGTTTGTATTCTTCATTTTGGTAGAGTTTTTCAAACATACTTCAATTTTCAAATCTATTTTTGAAAACCCCTACCATCTAAGGGTGGTTGGATGGGAGATCATGCTCATGTATGCTTTATATTGAAAATCATTTTAAACTTGAACATGATTAGGAGGCTAGGTTATATGAGTTATACTTTGATATTATTGTTGTTTCAATTGGTATCATTGGATTCTTTCAATTGGTATCAATTTTGACCTTTCTTGTATACTCATATATGTTTGTATGTATGTTTGTTTTTCAATTCCAATAGTATCAATTTCGATTGGTATTAAACTTTTCATACATATATATGTTTTATTTGTGCTTATTATATCCCTATATCTTTAAGCACAAAATTTTGTTTATGCTAAAGCTTGAGTTTTTAACTTTGTTTCAATTGATTTAATTTTCAATTGGTATATTAATTCAAGCCTACGCATTGTTTTTGTTGGTATTTCATAAAGGGGGAGAAAATTCGATTTTCATATTTCATTTGATATTTGTATCTCCACTCCCTTACTTTATGATAAAATAAAAATTTTAAATTGATATCATATACTTAAAAAGAAAAATACTCTCTTTTGATATCAAGATGTTTATTTGAATGTTTTAAAATTGGTATATCAAAATTTTGTTTAAAAAAATAAATACAAAAGTTTTTATTTGTATTGCCTATATGCGAGGAGAGCTTAACATCTCTTCTACATATAAATTCATGTTGAGTGTATCTTATATTGAGGAGCTTGACATCTCTTCTTTATGTGGTACACGTGTGTAGGGGGAGCTTCACATCTCCTCTTATGCATTGCATAGTGTACGTTATGTGAATTAGGGCTTGTCATCCCTCCTTCATGTAATGTATCTATGTAGGGAAGCTTCACATCTTCCTCTTCATGAATGTATATAGCATATACCATTTATTTATTGATCTATGTTTACTTTCAATTGGTATCAAGATGCTACTTTGACATATTTTCAATTGATATCTTAATTGATTGTCACCCCTATATTGATATTTTTTTGTTTTAGACAAAAAGGGGAAGAAAAATTTATTGATTTGGTTTTGGTTTTTATCCCTTTATTGATGATTGACAAAAAGGGAGAGAATTATTTGAGAGTTTAACATGCATATAAAAAAACTCAACCAAACTCAACCAAACTCAATTATTTGAGAGTTTTGCATGATTGAGTTTGAATTTTTTTATATATGCACATTTATGTTTTGCATATATTAAGTTTAATTTAGTTTAATTTTAATTGGTATCTAGAGCATGTTTTGTTTTTGAACATTTCATTGTGTATCTAGAGCCTTTTATTGTTTTTGCATTGTCATTCATTGCATATTTATGTTTATTTGTTTTATGCATGAGTTAAGGGGGAGCTTCTTTGAAGCTTAACTTTAATCCATGCATATATAACTCCATGAGTTTTGTCATCATCAAAAAGGGGGAGATTGTTGGCCCGGAGGCCTTCCTCTCTAGTTTTGATGATGATGATTAACTCATGTAGTTATGTTTACTAATAACCTTGTGATTTTAGTTTCAGATCATGTAACAAGATATTAGTTGGTGATTGCTTCAAAAAGAGGAGTTTGGAAGCCTTCACTTGGTGATTCCCGAGCCCGAGCGTCAAGATCATTCATAGCCTAGCTCGTGGATCACGGTTTGGATCGAGTCTACTTGAAGATGGAAGATCGTCAAGAAGACTTAGGTATCCTAGTTTAGTTTGAGTTTTAGATCCATGTGTAAAGATAAGAATAGTTGATATGCTCAAGTGCACAACACACACGTTTTATGGATATTGGTTTTTCGGTTTTTAGTTTAACCGATGTTGGTTTTCATGAATAGTTTAGATCAAAACAAGTTTACTTGGTTTTTATGTATATTAGATGTGTTCAATATACATACATGCTTAACTTTTAAACAAACTTATTTTAATATGCCTATTCATGAGTTTTAGGAAAAATCAGATTTCCTATTGAAAAATCTAAGTTTGATAAAATACAAGTTTTGGTTTTTGATAAAAATGATAAAACACAAAAATGGTTTCATATGCTTGATATTTGAGCTGAAATGTTTATCACAAGTTTATATATCAATGCAAAATGGAAAAACTATTTTTGGGGATTTTTACAAGATTTTATTAGTATTTTTAGAAATAATTTTAACCCCATTTTCTGACCCAAAACAGTGGCTGACAGGCCAGGTCGACCGACCGCATGGTCGACCGAACCAAGGGCCGGTCGACCGACGTGCACAGCCTTGTGCACGTCTGGCAGACACATGGGCCGGTCGACCGGCCAGTCGACCGGACCAGAGAGCCTTGCTCTCTGTATCTGGGCGATCGACCGGGTAGCCCCAACGGTCATATTTATGACCGTTGGCAGTCGACCGACCGGTCGACCGCAGGCCTGTCAGGCTGACAGTTCAGCCTAACGGCTAGTTTTCTTTTTGGGCTATAAATACCCCATTTCTTTGGGATTTTAAAAAAAGATTTTTAGAGCCAAAATTTCCAGACTTTCTCCAGTGTTTTAAACAAGTTTTCAAAAGAGTTTAAGTGCCAAAAAGATCTATCTTTATTTTGTTTTTAGGTTTTTGGAAAAATCAAAGAAAAGAGTATTTTGGGAGATTTGTCTTTGTGTTCATTTTCTATCTTTTACAAGAGTTTTTCCAAGTATTTTTCTTTGAGTTTTTGTTTTTCAAACACCTAGTTTTTCACACTAGAGCTATATCTTCTATCTTATTCTATAGGATCTTTTATTTGTGGGAAAAGAGAAGTGTTTGAGATTGATTAAGCCTCCAAGTTGTAAACACCCTTGCTTTTGTTGTATCCCTCTTTGTTAGAGGTTGATCGGGTGATTGGTTTGCTCCCTCTTTGGTAGAGGTTGAGGCTTGTGTTTGCTCCCTCTAGTGAGAGGTGGAGTTTGGTTTGTAACCCTCTTCGGTAGAGGTGTTTGTGGTTGTTTTGGCTACGGGCCTACCCCTCGGTTGTGAGGCGGTGTTTGAGAGAGGAGTTCGATACTCCCTTGTTGTAAAAATCCTCCTCGGTGGAGGTTCCCTCGGTGGGAGTCCTTGGTGGACAAGATAGTGGATTAGAAATCCTTCTCGGTGAAGGCGGGGACGTAGAGCTAGGGGCTCGAACCTCGAAACATATTTTTGTGTTTGCATTTGATCCATTGTCTCTCTAACTCTCTCTCATTATTTGTGCAAAGCATCATTCATTCATTCATATCATATTTGCTTGTGTTGTGCCTTGCATCTTTCATATTGCTATATATCCATTATATGCTTGGCTTGCTTGAGTGTATGCCTCACTTGTACTTAACCACAAGAGCTTCATATAGCACCTCAACCCTTATCTAGGAGAATCAAGAGGAGATAGTCCAGAGCCCTTCACGGGGAATTCGGCTACACTTGTTGGTTGTATTAAGTGTTTGTGCAATTTGTTTTACCTTCCGCATTTAGTTTCTAGATTAGCATTATCACCTATTCACCCCCCCCCCCCTTCTAGGTGATTTCAAATTCTTCTTGCCCTTTCAGCTTTGTTATTAGCCACCTAGAAATATAATGGTTAGATTTTGATTTAAATTGAAGTTTATTAGAGTACTCAACCTCATATTACATATTATTATTATTTGCTAGTTAAATCCATCGACATCAGGTTCGACCTGAGGACCACTAGGGAGCAAACCTAAGGGCTACCCAGTGGCCGATATCGAGAAATGAAATATCCGCACGCGACGGGGTTTGACTTGAGATTGTGGGAAGCTTGGAGCTCTAACCGACCCAGGCTTACCAAGGGGACACCCGCGGGGGATATCTCATATTACATATAACACGTAATTTGGATTGCAGGTACCATCAACTACCGTCAATCAATCAAGAGGCACCATACAAGTCAATTTTTAATAAATTTGACAATTTATATCTTTCACTTGAGATGGTGACCATATCATTCAAAATCATCGCAAAACACCTGCGATCGCAAGTATCTACACCCCAAAACATATGCAGTCCGTCCCAACTGAAATATCAATAATGTCTCTCTACAATCATGCAAGATTTCCTAATACGACAGCCAAACAGGCCATGTAACGCCCCTATCCCGCAGGTACGGGGACGTTATGGCGACGTACATACGCGGGGTGAAAACAACCTCACGCGTACGTTAAGCCTCAGTACAGGGAATCACCTCCTAGCCACAATGGTTCCAGCAGGAAATAAGTACAAGAATACCTGCAGAAAAGGGGTGAGTGATCATAACAGATAAGAAGAACAGTGATAAATATGATAACAGCAATAAATTACAAGGATACCTATGAATGGGGCCGATGAGGAATCTCCTAAGTGACTCCAAGGCGTTATCTGATAATATGATAACTCGGATCTCCAATCTGGCACGCAAACCCAGGGTCGTCAGAAAGCGACCTAGTGAGTGGTAAAATGAAGGAGACAGTAATATATATATATAATAGTAATACAAGCACGATAATGATATAGAATACATAATGTAGGACTAGTGATCCCATAGAATAAGGATATAATAAGCAGTAGGGATATATAAACATGTAAGCAGGAGAAATATATAACCATGTCATCTTTTAATACCATCCCTAAACCTGTATATCATCGGGTCATGTCTATAGTCGTGTCCAATTGATCGAATAAATGGTGACGTGATAGAAATGAACATGCAGGTGGGCATAAGCAATATGAATATGCAGGTGGGCATATGCAATATAACCAGAATACTGTGTTGTGCAAATACAGTAATAATGTCTGTTATACAGAAAGCGTAATATATGCAATGCAGAACACGCGTCGTATGCCATGCAATGCAGAATATGCGTCGTATACCACCTCAGAAAGTATAACATATGCCAGGTAGAGTAACAAGTATATAGGTAACATGATATCGGATAAAGTAGCATGAACAATAACAAGATTGCATATATGTACCAGACATGTCATGTCATTTATACAATAGTAGCAATCAGTACCGCCTGCTATTTTAATTACTCTCTTCCGGTGTCACATACCACTGGCAGTTCATACTGGAGCCCGCACTCCAGTCGAACCCATCCGGACATGGCCTACGGGTACCATTATCCAAACGAGAGAGTGACCAAATAACAAGTGTTCCCGACATCACTATTGTGTATAATGTTTTATTATGTTAATTGGAAACCCATGGTCGAGGAGTTCTTATCGGGTAAGTGTATCCCGTGCATACCCGGGATCACGGCCTTTATCAAACCCCTGGCTGCTAAGACCAGAGCCCTCCGCTAAGAGGGGAACAATAATCAAGTAACGAGAGCTCATGGAGCAATTGGTAGGTAGCACTACCATCCCCTGCAGTGGGAGAACAATATGGATCCAGTACATCACCCGATAAGATCTAATCAACCGTCGAGTCTCCCCCATACCCCAGTTAAATTTGTGATCTGATATGTTAAGTATACAATGAATAAATACAGTACATGATACGGGTAACATGATAACTGGACCTGAGCTCTGTTGATAGCATAGAACAATATAACGAGAAACGGGAACAATATAACAGGAACAATATAACGAGAAACCGGAACAATATAATACGGGAACAATATAACGGGAACAATATCACAATCGATGTGGGATTCCACATATCGCATATCAACAGCTCTCATGTCCAGTAACGAAAATATCCATATCAGTAACAGGAAACAATCATATAACATGAATACGGGAATAACATGGAACAATAATACATGTAATAGGAACAGGGATCCATATGATAAGAATAGAGAAACCATATATGCATGTGTAACAGGGATATGGAAACATGACATGCATGTGTAACAGTGATATGTAAACATGACATAATGGTAACAATAATATGAAATGCGGTAGTCCGTGTGTTGGTCTATCCGTGTACCAGGGGAACATCTATGTGTACCAATAATCCGTGTAATATCTCTGTGTTAGTGCATGTAATAACAGTGATCAGTGCATCCATGTAACGAGGATATCAATCTAACATGACGGTATTCAGGGTACTAGTGTATTCGTATATCAGTAGGTCACAAACATGCAGCACTAGTGTCGTGAATCTCAGTATCTATGTAATGGTGAGACGTGTACATGAAACTACATGAAACTACATGAAATACCGATATCCAGTGTAACCGATATCTACATGCGCTACGGTGCTTAGTGTACCAGTGGGTCGATAAGGGTGACAGTGGAATAGTGTCAAGATTCCGTATATAATGAAGTACGTGTGTCTTGGTGTCCATGTAGCAGTAGTGTGTGACCATACTAGTTATCCATGCAGTGACAGTGTCTAGTGATCCCCGACTTGATCTTCTATCACTTATCCTCACATTAACATATTATACCGATTCTTATTACAACGCTTTAGGTAGGAACATGTCTAGTGCTTAACCCATAATTACGATGTCGTAACTAAAGCAATCAAAACATGAATAAATAACTATAATTTAGAAAAGAAAAACACTCACAAACTAGCCATGGGGAGGTAGCTCTCTTTCCCACGATCGCAACGGATTCAGAATCGTCCAAATCGGAGTCCGGATGCTCCCGATATCGCCCGAATACTAAATCATCAAAATGGGTTAGATATGTAAATAAAAATATTGTAAATGCAAATACGAAAATGTCACAGGGGGTTTTCTGTAAACTTACCTTTAATGGGTTTGTATGCGGGTTTGGCTCATAACGGGTCGGGTCTAGATCCAAACCCAGACCCACTACTTAAAGAACTGGGTTCACGGGTTTTGGGCTAAAGGGTTTACCCAATCCAAAAGGGGTTTAGTGGGTTCGGGTTTACACCCGAACCCAACTCCTCTTTAAAGGAGCAGCAGCAGCTATAGCTGCTGCTGCTCTCAATAGCCAGCCAGCCGGCCCAGCTGGCCGGCGGCGAGAGGTGCCCGCCAGCGGCGACCCCGGCCGCCGGCGGCGGTTCAGGCCGAGGGCCAGAGAGAGAGAGAGTGAGGGAGAGAAAGAGTTGTCAGGGGAAAAAGAAAAGAAAAGAAAAGAGGGGAAGAAGAAGAAGAAGAAGAAGGGAGGAGGAGAAGGTGGCGCGGTGGCGGCCGGCCAACGGCCGGGGGCGCGGCCTGGTCACGGGCGGCGGCGGCCTGCGGCCTGGCCCGGCTGCGAGTCGCCCTCCCCCCTTTGTTTGAGTCTGCACAACACACACAGAGAGAGAGAGAGAGAGTGGGGGAAAGAGGGGGAGAGAAGAGAGAGAGGAGAGAGAGAGTGGGAGAGTGAGAGAGAGAATAGATGGGAGAGAGGGGGGGATTTTAAAGGGGAAGAAGGCGGTGGAGAATGGGTAAGGCGGTGGGGGAATCTTCGTGAAGAAGGGAGAAGAAAAGAAAGGAAAAAAGAAAGGTTTAAATAATATTTTATTTATTATTATAATATTGACCTAATATTCGACCAGCTCCGAACGGTACCCAAAAATTACAGAAAATAGAGAATATTATCCTGAGACGTAATATGAAAACGGTTTGCAGAAATTCAAGACGGTTTGCAAATTAAAAATCCCGAAAACTGTCGCCGATACTAGGCGACACCGGTTTTGTCGGATTTTCGATAAATTCAGAAAAATCCCCAAAAATACCTTAACGTAGAGAATACGATTCTAAGGCACATGGTGAAAGCGGATTCTCAAAATTCTACTCCGTTTGTGAAATAAAAATCGTAAATCAGATTATCGGTATCGGTTGACACCGACAACGGAGATTGTCCAAAATAATCCAGAAAAATTCCAGAAAATCCTGAAAAATCTAAAATATTAGAAAATGATTTTTGAAACTGAAATCAGCTCAATCGGACTACCACGGAGGTCAAATCAATTTTGTACGTCGTATCGCGTACTGATACGGTGATACGTACACCAGGGATCAGCGGGTTACAGGCCAAGCATATTAGCGCCAAAAAATTTCAAATTAATTTTCCTTGCATCCATCTCTTCTATGGACCACTTACTTCCTCTCATTATCGTGATGTTTACTTTGCTCATCTAAGGGCGTGTTTGTTTTCTGTAATTGACACGTAAGTGGTTAAATGCAATTGCAGCAAAATCATTTACGGTATTTGTTTAGGTCGTAAGTCGTAAAATGTACTTGTAGTCTAAACAGTTAGTTTTATGGTCATACAAATCTCACTTACAGTGCACTTGCAACAAATAGTTAATTTTGTGGTCATACAAATCTGTGTTGTAGACAGCTAATTGTAATTAGATTAATATTTTTTTTATTAAAGTAATCTTTTTAAATTATGAGAATTTTTATTATTTTTAGATTAAATTTAATTATTAAAGTTTTTTATTAATTACTCTAATAATTTTATTATTAAAAAACTTTTATGTTACTAGATTAGTACTATTTAATATAAAATTAATGATTTTTATTATTAAATTAAATTGTTTATTTACTATTTTTATTATTTGTTTTAAATTTTTAATATTTTTAATATTTAATTTTTTAATATTTATTTTCTTATTATTTTACTCTATTTTTAATATTTAATATGTTTAAATCACCAAACAGTTAGTTTTGTGATCAACTTTTCCACTTACGACTTACACATTACCAACCAAACAACGTAAAATACAATATGTTTTCTCACTTACAATTTCACATTACCAAGCAAACTTCGTAAAGCTTACTTGCGTAAAACTTACTTACAACTGTAGAAGAGTTTTGCACTTATGATTTACGGTCACTTACAGCAGCCAAACAAGACCTAAACTTGGTAACCATCCTCATCCTGACATTATTTATGCACTTGGATCACAATACGGCCAAAAAAAAAAAAAAAAAAATCAGTAAATGCCAAATCGAAACCATAGTCTGATCGTGGACGGGTACTCTCTCTCCTGCCCGAGTGCACATCAAAAAAATATGTGTGTGGGGCCCACTTCCGGCTCAAGTACTGTACCATTAGCAAGCGACGCAAAACATCTAATGGCAGTATTAAGTATTAATAAATCACGAGAGAAAGGCGACGCATCAGCATCTATCAGAATAGGGTTTTTAAAAAATCTGAAAGATCTCCATACCTGATCTCAGCAACTGCCCCCAGCGATCTCGAACCCTAGAATCCAAAGCAACCAATTATAGTAACCAGGTTCATAGTTTAATGGTGAAATCGGACGAAAACAGTAACTAAACAAATTAAGGAAAATAAAATAAAATAAAATAAAAATGGAAAATTTACTGACTAAATCGATTTGCGACTTCAATTTCCACTCTCAGCAGCTCAAGGGCTCCAATGAGAAAGTTTCAAATATTGGGAAGTAACGGGGGAAATTTATAGGCGAAAGAGTGGGGAACAGATTCGAGGAGAATTTGCGCTGCTGTAAAAATTTGAGGCCCACAGTGAGGAGCAGAGAGGGGCGCGGATCGCGTCCCTAACCGCAGGGAGACCTAAAGAAACGGTGGAATCCTGGTCGGCTACTCACATTGGGGAAGCCCGTTTGTTCGGGGGCTCGGCACCCACCAAAGGTGTTTGTGATTTTGCCTGAAAGAAAAACCTGAATGTCGCGCGGGAAGATCATATCAAGGGCGCAAAGATTAGGGTTTCGATTTTTGTCGGAGTTCACCCGACAATGTGGGTCTCGAGATTTGACGCGTCAGGAGCCAGGCCAGGCAACTAGAGATTGGGAGCGGGTAGGTTCGGGTTTGAAAAGCACCACCCATATTTTTTTTTTTTTTTTTTAAAACCGAAACTCATATATATGGTCTACGCACTCAATGTAACGTGTACGGATGTATTCAATCCTGTCCATATCCGTATCCATGTCGGTTGCGACACTGATACGCAATTTCCCTGATGGACCATATTCTTATACGCATATCCACGATTAGAAAACTTATATGGGTATAATAAATCTCATATTTGAACTATATCTGTAACATTTCTAATATTGAGTCTTTCTAACTCATCACACCTAGTCAGTTCATGAAAGAAAACGCATAATCAGTTCAGTCAACATACATGATGCATGTCATATGAATGTGTTTTTGTTTGCAACTTGTTTTGTTAGGTAATTTATATTACGTAACTCTTTCATAATAGTGCTAGAATATATGAAACTAGAAGAGACTTATTTTAATTTTAGCTAATATGATTGATGACATAATCATGTTTGTTTAATGACCCATAACTATATATGTTTCTCTTATATCCGATCTTATCTGCATGTGACTGACGCACACGGATGGGAAAGGACCTTTTAACATGAAACATGAGCAAGATAATTACATATGTTGCCGCTCAGTCAGTCAGTAGAGATCGGGGTAGGGTGGGGTGGGGGAGAAGAAAGCGGGCATGGACAAGACGTGATGGTGACTTTCTGGACGCCTCGTTTTGGTTTAACAGGTTGACCGTTGTAATACCCCGTTCCCGGAATACGTACTTAAATTCGTATTCAGTTTTTCGATCGTATTTTTCGATTTACTTTCCGTATTTGACCGATTTAAATTTTAAATATTATTTTCCAATATAATATATTTTATATGATTTTCTGGAATTTTTCGGAATTAAAAGGAATTTCTTCAAACCGGTGTCGACCAGTGCCGCTGATCGATTCCCGAATTTTTTATCTTACCAACTGTTTAGAATTTCTAGAAGATTCTTTAGACATTTCTTCTTAGAATTATGTTTATTACTTAAATACTTTTTCTGAAGATTTTACGAATTTGTGGATCTTCCACCGGAGTCGGTAGATAACCGATTCTAGGATTTTTAATTCACAAACTGTTAGGACTTTCTAGAAAGACCTTTAGGCATTATCTCTTAGAATCATATTTTCTACCTACATTCTTTTTCTGAGAATTTTATGATTTTATGAAAATTCTTTCGGAGTCGGTAGGTAACTGATTCCGGGATTTTTAGATTTAAAACTATAAAGTATTTCTTAAAAAGGATTTTACTACGAGTCTTCATATATTATTATTGATTTTTGGTGAAAATTGCGAGTCGTTCCGAGATACTTGAATTTCGGACGATTTCGGTATTTTCCGAATTGTTTTCCCGCATACTCGACTTTATCTCGGGAAACTGTGTTTCCGATATTTTCATTTTGGAGACCAAGAAAATATCTTCTCATTTCATTACTTTTCCTTTTTCCTTTTTCCTTTATTTCCTTTAATCTCCACCACAAACTCCTTTACTTCATCCCTAAGTTTTCTCCACCTCATCACTTCCACCTCACCACCTTCCACACACTTCCATCAATCCCCACCACACAAATCTCCACCTCACCATCTCCATGGCAATCTTTGATTGGCCAAGGAGAACACCTCATCCCCCACTTGGCAAGCTCCTATTGGCCAAGAGACACCTCATCATCCTCTTTGCAAATAAGCCCCTCTTTTAATTATTTACATCTCCTTCACAAATCCAAAAACCTATAAATACTTTTTCTTTTCATTTCTCTCTCTCTTTTCTTCACTTCACCAAAAGAGAATAGCCTTCACCAAATCCCCCTTCACCTCAACCTCCAACTCCAAGGCTTCACCAAGGTCTTCTCCATCTCCACCACAACTACTTGGATTGGGATCGTCTCCTCCTTCGTCGATTGCATCGCCGTGGGTCATTTCCGACCACGACCTCTTCAAGCTTCACATAACCGATCCACATGAGTATTTTTACTCACCAAGACTCGTAAAATTCCTTGTATACTTGTGTTGCCAAATCATGTCCCTTTATGTCATCAAAATCATATTTTTAGACATCAAAATCAACCACACCAAAAATCTGATTTTAGACCAAACAGCAGCATATTTCAGAAGTCCGGTCGACCGGTAGTCGACCGGCAGTCGACCGATGTGCACGAACGTGCACAGTTTTGAGTAGGCGGTCGACCGGTTCACCAACCAGTCGACCGCTAGGAAACCCTGGAGCTCACGGCCCTGTATCGGTCGACCGGCAGTCGACCGACAGGCGACCGTTAGTTGTGTCTCCGGTCGACCGGCAGTCGACCGGAAGTCGACCGACCAAACCTGGAGGTCACGGCCTTGTATCGGTCGACCGGACGTCGACCGTTAGTTGGTGACTGTCCCGTATCGGTCGACCGGCCATTTAACCCAGTCGACCGATAGTCTGGTTTTGGGCCAAAATTGTTGATTCTTATTCTTTCTGAAATTAGATCCTAACCTTGATACATGGGTGATGTATTATCCTTGCTAAATACTTCATAACTGGTATTTCATGACTTGTTCATTAACATTATCAACCGCTTGTCAATTCTTTAGACTTGTCAGTTTTATGTTTCCTTTTAACACATGTATATCACCTGACTTGCTATACCCTCTGGCTAGACCATGACTCACCTTGAATAATTATCAATCTCTTTGTATACGTGTTACCTGATATACATCACCACTTGTCATGCTATCACTTTACATCCAGCATGATATATTTGACTTGTGATTATCTCTTTTACGGGAATATTGACTTGTTATTCAGTTTCATGATCAGTGACCTGTTTTCCTACTTTACATGCAGTGACCTGACTATATAGTACTGGTGTACTCCTAAATTCCTGATCATGTTCATTTTCTATTATTTCCCATAAAGTGATAATTAGCTAATAAATCTTAAAAAGGACAACTTGTATGGGTATGGGAGGAAGTGATGGATGCCGGAATGATATCTTGCTTATAGTATGGGAATGACATATATTGGCGGTACTGTTATGATTACTGTTATGATTACTATTAGGAGGACTTCGAGCCTCCAAAGCCGGTCCCAGGTGGTGGGAACCGTTGGACCACTAAACTGGTCCCCGGTGCATGTGAACAAAGCCGGTCCCAGGTGGTGGGAACCGTTGGGCCAGAAGACTGGTCCCCGGTGCATGAGTACCATTATAAGAAGCTCTATCAGTTCTCCATCTGCTTCCGTTAACAACCCTCGGATAACTTATATATGGATGTATGTGTGTTGGGGTGCACACCTGGACACATACCGAGATATATGGGTCAGACGAGTAATAATAATAATAGACATCGCCTATTGATTTCTGTTGTGTTTCCTATTATAGTTTCCGTTATGTGTATCCTTTACTCGTGTTATGGACCCCTGATCATTATTGTTATGCATTCCTGTTTTGACTATGATACGATTTGCAACTCTGATTTTATACGCTTGGATTTATGTGGCATGAGACAAGGGTATATATATGAGGGTTTCCTTGTTTGGATTATTCCTTCGATGTACTAGTCTCATGTGACCGTGACTTAAGCGTATACAATCAGTCTTGCTTATATTCAGCTTTACTTGGGACTTCCTGATTTATGATTATGCTATACCTGTCCGTGTATATCATACTTGTGTTCTAACCCCCTATTCTTATATCATTGCCACTTGGCTGTAGTTCATTATTGTTTTATGTCTTGATTCCTTGGATTTGCATATTCAGATTCCGAAGCTGGATCGAAGTGGAGTTGTCCTCCGTAGATCGAACTTCCCTTAGCGGGCAGACATCCTAGTCCCAGTTCCTCGTGCCATACTCTTCTTTTGGACTCACGGGATCTTCATCCTACTCGTGAGCATCTCATGTATATCTTGTATATTTTACTTTTGGACTTGTTATAATAAAAGACACATGTAATGTGTAAATGTTTATCATACTGTGATGACTTTGTATATGTACCTTTTATGTTGGCATATGAAAGAATACCACGCTTTGTGTTGTACTCTGATTCCTTGCTTGTACTTTTATGCTTAGCGTATATACGTGGGGGCATTTTCTGACCTACGTATATACGTCGCAGTGACGTCCCCGTATCCGTGGAATCGGGGCGTTACAGGTTGGTATCAGAGCTTAGGCTCTCACACCTAAAGTACAATCAAGCAGCAAATTCCAGTAATTTGCTAATGCCAACTACAATATACAAAGTTATCTAGTCTTTCTTGAATTCCTTCCTTGATTAATTCTTTCGTGTCCTAAACTCCTTCCATTTGTTTCCAATTCCAGTTATCTTTTCCCAATTCGGTATGGAGAGAAGATCGGGTCGTAATCATTCTGGGCAAGCAACGAATGGACCCACAGGAGAGAACGTGGATATACTGAGGGTTATCCAGATAATGATGGAGAACCAGCAGCAGCAGACGGAGCTCCTCCGGCAAGAGTTAGCAGTTCCTAAGGGTCAGAGGCCGGGAAATATCTCAGATTTTAGACGGCTGCAGCCAGCCATATTCACGGGAGGAGAGAAACCCCTAGAGGCTGAGCAATGGCTGACGGACACATCAGACCTGTTGAAAGCAGCCCGAGTACCAGAGGAAAACCAAGTTGAGGTCGCCAAGATTCAGCTGAAAGACATAGCTAGAACTTGGTGGTTAGCTGAGGAGGCCAGATTGGAGAGACCTGTCACTTGGGACACGTTCTCCAAGAGCTTCTACAGTAGGTTCTTCCCTGTCACAGCTCAGAAGGACATGGAGGAACAGTTCATCAGACTTCGGCAAGGGAATAAGTCCGTGGATGAGTATGCCGCGGAATTTCTCCGACTCAGTCGCTTTGCTCCGTACATGGTAACGGATGAGGAGAAGCGAGCGAGCAGATTCCAGCAGGGCTTACAGATGGATATCCAAGTTTTCTTGATGCCCCAACAGCTGAAGACTTATTCGGAAGTTCTCACCATAGCTCGAGAAGTGGAGCGTGGGTTAGAGAAGAAGAAAGAGAACTTGATAAGGAACCAGGCCAAGAAGAGGCCTTTTCAGTTAATGGATGAGGATGATGGAGTTAGGGGAACCCAAGGCCCGATGATCAGGGGACCATTCCAACCTCCTCTGTCTCAGATTGTATGCAATTATTGCCACAGACCCGGACATTATAAGAGAGATTGTCGAGAGGCCAAGGGATTATGTTTAGTGTGTGGATCAGGGAGACATATGCTAAGGGATTGCCCACACAGGAAGTTTGGACATGTGGCACCAGTCCGACCAGCACTTCCAGTACCTGTTAGACCAGCTCTTCCAGCCCCTTCACATCCAGTCCCAGCACTTCCAGTCCCGCCACTTAGGAGGCATCCAGAACACGTTGATCGGAGAGCTCCATTTCCACCCCAACAGTATGGTAGGGGAGCAAGACCTAGAGCAGACCGGGGTAGAGGCCAAGGTTACATCATGGCAGCAGAGGCATCAGATGATGCAGCTGAATGTGGAGACCAGTATCCAGATCAGGAACCTTGAGGATATCATGGTAACCACTACCCCAGATCTTGTATTTACGTTAGTTATCTTTCTTAATATTTCCTTATCATCCTCTCCTTGTCTATTTTAGTCCTTCATATGTTCACTTTCATATGTTCACTTTAACCCTGTTTTGGAATGTTTGAGACCTTTGATTTCACCCTTGTCCCCTGTATGTTCAATTTACCCCTTAATGAAATTGCGAGGACGCAATTTTTGTAAGGTGGGTGGATTGTAATACCCCGTTCCCGGAATACGTACTTAAATTCGTATTCAGTTTTTCGATCGTATTTTTCGATTTACTTTCCGTATTTGACCGATTTAAATTTTAAATATCATTTTCCAATATAATATATTTTATATGATTTTCTGGAATTTTCCGGAATTAAAAGGAATTTCTTCAAAACCGGTGTCGACCAGTGCCGCTGATCGATTCCCGAATTTTTTATCTTACCAACTGTTTAGAATTTCTAGAAGATTCTTTAGACATTTCTTCTTAGAATTATGTTTATTACTTAAATACTTTTTCTGAAGATTTTACGAATTTGTGGATCTTCCACCGGAGTCGGTAGATAACCGATTCTAGGATTTTTAATTCACAAACTGTTAGGACTTTCTAGAAAGACCTTTAGGCATTATCTCTTAGAATCATATTTTCTACCTACATTCTTTTTCTGAGAATTTTATGATTTTATGAAAATTCTTTCGGAGTCGGTAGGTAACTGATTCCGGGATTTTTAGATTTAAAACTATAAAGTATTTCTTAAAAAGGATTTTACTACGAGTCTTCATATATTATTATTGATTTTTGGTGAAAATTGCGAGTCGTTCCGAGATACTTGAATTTCGGACGATTTCGGTATTTTCCGAATTGTTTTCCCGCATACTCGACTTTATCTCGGGAAACTGTGTTTCCGATATTTTCATTTTGGAGACCAAGAAAATATCTTCTCATTTCATTACTTTTCCTTTTTCCTTTTTCCTTTATTTCCTTTAATCTCCACCACAAACTCCTTTACTTCATCCCTAAGTTTTCTCCACCTCATCACTTCCACCTCACCACCTTCCACACACTTCCATCAATCCCCACCACACAAATCTCCACCTCACCATCTCCATGGCAATCTTTGATTGGCCAAGGAGAACACCTCATCCCCCACTTGGCAAGCTCCTATTGGCCAAGAGACACCTCATCATCCTCTTTGCAAATAAGCCCCTCTCTTTTAATTATTTACATCTCCTTCACAAATCCAAAAACCTATAAATACTTTTTCTTTTCATTTCTCTCTCTCTTTTCTTCACTTCACCAAAAGAGAATAGCCTTCACCAAATCCCCCTTCACCTCAACCTCCAACTCCAAGGCTTCACCAAGGTCTTCTCCATCTCCACCACAACTACTTGGATTGGGATCGTCTCCTCCTTCGTCGATTGCATCGCCGTGGGTCATTTCCGACCACGACCTCTTCAAGCTTCACATAACCGATCCACGTGAGTATTTTTACTCACCAAGACTCGTAAAATTCCTTGTATACTTGTGTTGCCAAATCATGTCCCTTTATGTCATCAAAATCATATTTTTAGACATCAAAATCAACCACACAAAAATCTGATTTTAGACCAAACAGCAGCATATTTCAGAAGTCCGGTCGACCGGTAGTCGACCGGCAGTCGACCGATGTGCACGAACGTGCACAGTTTTGAGTAGGCGGTCGACCGGTTCACCAACCAGTCGACCGCTAGGAAACCCTGGAGCTCACGGCCCTGTATCGGTCGACCGGCAGTCGACCGACAGGCGACCGTTAGTTGTGTCTCCGGTCGACCGGCAGTCGACCGGAAGTCGACCGACCAAACCTGGAGGTCACGGCCTTGTATCGGTCGACCGGACGTCGACCGTTAGTTGGTGACTGTCCCGTATCGGTCGACCGGCCATTTAACCCAGTCGACCGATAGTCTGGTTTTGGGCCAAAATTGTTGATTCTTATTCTTTCTGAAATTAGATCCTAACCTTGATACATGGGTGATGTATTATCCTTGCTAAATACTTCATAACTGGTATTTCATGACTTGTTCATTAACATTATCAACCGCTTGTCAATTCTTTAGACTTGTCAGTTTTATGTTTCCTTTTAACACATGTATATCACCTGACTTGCTATACCCTCTGGCTAGACCATGACTCACCTTGAATAATTATCAATCTCTTTGTATACGTGTTACCTGATATACATCACCACTTGTCATGCTATCACTTTACATCCAGCATGATATATTTGACTTGTGATTATCTCTTTTACGGGAATATTGACTTGTTATTCAGTTTCATGATCAGTGACCTGTTTTCCTACTTTACATGCAGTGACCTGACTATATAGTACTGGTGTACTCCTAAATTCCTGATCATGTTCATTTTCTATTATTTCCCATAAAGTGATAATTAGCTAATAAATCTTAAAAAGGACAACTTGTATGGGTATGGGAGGAAGTGATGGATGCCGGAATGATATCTTGCTTATAGTATGGGAATGACATATATTGGCGGTACTGTTATGATTACTGTTATGATTACTATTAGGAGGACTTCGAGCCTCCAAAGCCGGTCCCAGGTGGTGGGAACCGTTGGACCACTAAACTGGTCCCCGGTGCATGTGAACAAAGCCGGTCCCAGGTGGTGGGAACCGTTGGGCCAGAAGACTGGTCCCCGGTGCATGAGTACCATTATAAGAAGCTCTATCAGTTCTCCATCTGCTTCCGTTAACAACCCTCGGATAACTTATATATGGATGTATGTGTGTTGGGGTGCACACCTGGACACATACCGAGATATATGGGTCAGACGAGTAATAATAATAATAGACATCGCCTATTGATTTCTGTTGTGTTTCCTATTATAGTTTCCGTTATGTGTATCCTTTACTCGTGTTATGGACCCCTGATCATTATTGTTATGCATTCCTGTTTTGACTATGATACGATTTGCAACTCTGATTTTATACGCTTGGATTTATGTGGCATGAGACAAGGGTATATATATGAGGGTTTCCTTGTTTGGATTATTCCTTCGATGTACTAGTCTCATGTGACCGTGACTTAAGCGTATACAATCAGTCTTGCTTATATTCAGCTTTACTTGGGACTTCCTGATTTATGATTATGCTATACCTGTCCGTGTATATCATACTTGTGTTCTAACCCCCTATTCTTATATCATTGCCACTTGGCTGTAGTTCATTATTGTTTTATGTCTTGATTCCTTGGATTTGCATATTCAGATTCCGAAGCTGGATCGAAGTGGAGTTGTCCTCCGTAGATCGAACTTCCCTTAGCGGGCAGACATCCTAGTCCCAGTTCCTCGTGCCATACTCTTCTTTTGGACTCACGGGATCTTCATCCTACTCGTGAGCATCTCATGTATATCTTGTATATTTTACTTTTGGACTTGTTATGATAAAAGACACATGTAATGTGTAAATGTTTATCATACTGTGATGACTTTGTATATGTACCTTTTATGTTGGCATATGAAAGAATACCACGCTTTGTGTTGTACTCTGATTCCTTACTTGTACTTTTATGCTTAGCGTATATACGTGGGGGCATTTTCTGACCTACGTATATACGTCGCAGTGACGTCCCCGTATCCGTGGAATCGGGGCGTTACAACCGTAGAACCGGGCTTCAGTTTTTAATTCAACCTGTATTTTGTTTCAGAGACAGTTCGATATTCTCAGACAGTTTATTTGTAAAACACCTAGAGGGGGTGAATAGGTGTTAATGCTAATCTTAAGATCTTTTTAAACAAGTATGAATATATGATGCAACGATCGCCCAAAACAAGACTAGAAGCCAAATACCCGGTGAAGGGCTCTGATCTTCTTCCTCGTGATTCCTCTAAATAAGAGTTTGAGGTGCGTATTGCAATCTTGTTGTATGAGTAATGATCGACAATTTAGCAAGGAATGAAATGGATGTAATATTGAAGTGCACACAAGATATATATCAAGCTAGAGATTAAGAGCAATGACACAAGTTAGAAGTAGAGAGCAGTAAGAAAAATAATCGCAAATACAAAGTATTTGTTTCGAGGTTCGAGCCACTGCTCTACTCCCCGCCTTCACCGCCGTGAAGGGTTTCCACTATATCCACCGAGGATTTACAAGGTCTACCGAAGACCGGAGTACCGAACTCTACCAATTACAAGAGATCTACCGAAGACCGGAGTACCGAACTTCACCAATCCAATCCTCTACCGAAGAGGAATCACAATGCAAGAAGAACAAGTAACCAAGTGATCAACAAGGGATCACAAACTTCTCTTTACAACTTCCTTATAGAATGAGGAAGATATTTTGGCTCAAGTAGTGTAGTGAGAAACAAGATCAGTTGTAATGAAAAATTGCTTTGAAATACAACTGAAAACAGCAGCCAAGAATGCACAAAAAGAATTGAGAGATTTTGAAACTTTTCTTTCTTTTGAAAACTTGAAAAAACTAGGTATATTTCTTGTGTTTTTGCAAGTGCCCAATCCCCACTATTTATAGGGATTAGAGGAGATCAAAATATCATTAGGACTAGGTTATTAGGTCAGAAAATAGCTGCAAAAATTTCAGAATTAGCTGACACAAAAATCTCCAACAAATCCCAAGAGAGAAACTCAGAAAACTAGCCGTTGGCGGCTGGAGACGGCTGTCGGTCGACCGGCCCGGTCGACCGGCAGTCCAATTGGCAACTAGCCGTTGGACACGGTCGACCGGCAGTCCAATTGGCAACTAGCCGTTGGACACGGTCGACCGGTCGGTCGACCGGACGCCAAAAGGAAATTTTTGTTATGAACTATCGGTCGACCGATCGGTCGACCGACAGGAAACAGAGAGCAAAGTGGTGCCATTCGGTCGACCGGTCGGTCGACTGACAGACTTGCACAAAACATGCACGCCCTGGTCTCAAGGCTCGGTCGACCGGCCCGGTCGACCGGCCAGGCCTGGAATACACCGGTCGACCGGCCCGGTCGACCGTCAGGCTTGAAACAGATAAATTATAGGATTTTTTCTGAACTTTGGAAAATTTTCAAATTAATTTTGTAGGGATATATGGCTAAGTATCATGCTGAAAAGGTAGGTATACATGATATAAACAAGATATAAAATTTATAAAAATTTGAGTCATGTATAGAAATCAAAGCATGAACTTAAAATAAAAGCCAAAAATAAAAACCGTATTTTGAAAAAGTGTGTGTGTTCTTGAGCCAACTTACCACAACCTCAAACTTTAACAAACTAACTATTACATATGTTCTAGGTGACTACAAAGTCTTCAAATGGGCTCCTCCATATGTGATCTTGAAAATCTTGCATCTTGAACCCGAAATGATCCGACTTGAGTCAAAACGTTCTTCCTTTAGGAAAAACACATCATGAATCCTTAGAACCCTGAAACTAGGGGCGAGCATCGGTCGGTTCGGTTCGGTTTTTACAGTTTTTTACATAACCGAATTCGAACCGATTAGACTTGAGAACCGAACCGAATTGAACAAATTCGGTTCGGTTCGGTTTTTTCGGTTAGGAAACTAGTAGTAAAAATCAATCGCAAGCGAGAAAGAAATCAACAAGAAGAAAAAAAATGTAACCACTAAAACGAGTACACTAACAGTGCAAATGATCCAAACAAACACCATTCAATAATCCGAGGAAACGCAATTAAAATCGAAGAAGTGACCGAGAAATCAGATACAACTGTAACAACGCCAGAATTTTAACTAACACGCAAAATAAAAGAACCACACTATCTAGACGTCGAACTCACAAATGAAAAACAAGCCTAAATTCAGGCGGAGACCTCAAATCCAAAACCTAGAAACCGATCAAGAAACGCGCGCGAGTTACCTCATCGGCAGCCTGTTGAAATGAGCATCGAGCTGCCCTTGAAGTCCGGATTCAAGATCGCCTCATCGTTGTTGATCTCCACGAGCTTGTTGTAGACGATGTTCTTGATGTCGTACAGCCCGAGCCCCCTCGGCGGAGACGAGCTCTCGCCCATCCCCTCCTCGATCGGCTCCTCCTCCATCTCCTTCAAGATTCGAATCACGAGAAGAACCTCATCTCAGAGAGAAAGAGACAGAGAGACAAAGCTCGAGCTAGGGTTTTTAGGAGGGCGAGGAAGGAGACGGATCTTTGATCTTTGACGGTGTCGCTGAGATATAGAATTTGGAATCTTAGGCGGAATCTTTGACGGTGTGCGCAGACGATCGGAGACGGAGGAAATTGGGGATTAGGGTTTCGATTTTGAGAGAATGAGAAAGAGAGAGAGACTGAGTGAACAGTGAACAGAAGTCGGGCGATCGGGCTTCTCGCGATCGCTGGGCTCCACGTTATTTATATTTTATATATAATTTTTTTTAACTTACTTAAATTTCGGTCGGGTTCGGTCGGGTTCGGTTTTGGGAACCCGACTCCGAAACCCGACCGAAATATTTCGGTTCGGGTAAAATCGGGTTCGGGTATCGGTTTTTTTGCGGTTATTTCGGTTATACCCGATTACTGCTCACCCCTACCTGAAACACACTTAAACACTAAAAATGATTAGTACAAATAACTATATATGTTTTGTGATCATCAAAACTCAAACACCGGTTGATTGTAACCTCGGGCCAACATTATCTCTCTAGTTGAGTTTTCTTTTGTGCTTTTGTATGTTTCTCCTCTTGCACCTGCCTGTGCTTTGGTACGTTGGAGCTTGAGGGGCGTTCTCATGCTTCTATTTTTAGTATTCACAGGATTGTCTTCATTAAAAGCTTTTTATGAAATGCAGAGGGTCTTTTAGACTCACCGTTTACTCTCGGAGAAAAAAATTACATGTGTTACCATTTGCATTTTACATTGCGTGACTACAATTTGCGTGACACCAATTCTCCCAAAATTATTTGCAGTGTGCTTGTAATGAACCAAAGCAGAAGCAAGCATATATTGACTTTCTCTATATGTTATCTTTTGACGTCAAGATCATCTTAATTCTTAAGAGGATCTATTTGTTAATATGACTTTGGTACCTAATCATCCATTCAAACGTGATCCTTGACAATGAAAGGAATAAAAATAACCAAAAAATTAAAAGCAATCCACTCGTTTAAAGCATGAAGACAAAATAATAAACTTTTCTTCTTTGTGCTTTCTTTCGTATTGCTTTAGGTGTGAAGACAAAAAAACTGACTGTTGTGCTTAATCTCCAACTCGTACATGCATTCTAGTTGATGGAAGGCGCATCACATGTACCATGTGCTTGGCCAACATTTCAGTCGGCTTTGGGTTCGTAAGCACTCCGCTCACTCACGGAGTCACGGGTCGCCAGTTTGAGCTCTGGTGCGCGCATGACATTGAGCACCTTCACATGCTCCTAACTCCTTAACTAGCTTAAAAAAAAAAAAAAATTAAAGAGGAATGCATAAAATTCTAACTTTATTTTGAATGTTGAAAGTCATTAAAGAAACAGACAAAATAGTGTGCCGCGTGGATGAGAGACAGACGTGGGGGTTCAAACCCGACTAACCTAGATCTAAGTCTAGTGTGTCAATGCATTAACCAACAACACTTGGAAGGATGTACGGCATAATCGAAGGAGTAAACAAACGACCCAAACTCAGCACCTAAAATCCACATATAAAGACGCTCAACTTTATGTCGATGAAGATGTGGTCTGATTTTCGAATCTCCTCCAATGGCACTGGCAGGATCCAAACCCGCGGACTTCCACTTGATCATCATGGGCGTGTTTGGATTCATGGAAGTGGGAGAGAAATGGAAAGTGAAAAAACTCATTTCTCACTTGTTTGTTTTGCGCTAAAAATGAGAAATAGGAAAAACCCTTTTTCCTTTTCCCTTTTACAAATCAGTGTACTGCAATTAATTTTGAAGTCATATAAATCTCACTTATATTATGTTGTAACTTAATGCATTAAATTTTGAAGTCATGTAAATCCCACTTGCAATCCAATTCAAAAACGTCACTTTTTAAAATAATATTTAATTTATTATTATTTAATGGTCAACTTTGTGGTCAACTTTCTTACTTACACTTTTACATTTCTCTTTCTCATTTCTCACTCACATTTTTTTTCTTCGGTCCTGAGGATGGTTGGTGAATTCCACCATTAATTGGCAGGGATTAAGAATTTTTATTTTGTCATGGAAAGAGCATCACAGTGCACTAACCTAAAAGAAAGGTTCCTCTTTATCTCATCAATCCACCCAGCAGCAGCCACCAAGGTCATTATTATATCACGCGTTCTCTCTTCAGAGATTCATGCAAGACTTCTCAACTCGCAGATAATGATGCACTTCAGGCACAATTGTTCCACGGTGCAATACACAACCTTTAAACATGACGCAACCAGTGCAACAGGGGTCTCCAACTAGCAATAGATGCAAGGACAATTAACTTGTTCATCAAGCACAATACAACTCTACGAATGCACAAAGACATGGTAGATAAGCTAAAGCCGGAAAATTAAAATTCATCATAATGCATATTTTTCATACATAAAAACATCAAGGTTCAGCATAAAAATATAACACTTCAACTGATTACCAAAATTGTCACCAAAAAAAAAAACAAGAGTAAACAATACCCCAGAACAAGTTGAGCTACAACAGGATATCTAAAAGAACTAAGCAGCAAAATAAAATCAGATGCAACTCGAGACTTCAACGCTTCTTAGAGACACCAACAGTCTTTCCTCTCCTGCCAGTGGTCTTAGTGTGCTGCCCTCTGACTCGGAGACCCCAGTAGTGCCTCAGTCCACGGTGGTTCCTGCAAGTAACAGATTGATATTAGACGATAATAAGTGAAATACAAAATTAGTGGAAAACACATTTGATGTCTAACTTCCTGTGCAGCAGCACCAATAATATACACTGAACTTTTTCCACGAACAGTACACAATATCAAGCGGAGTGGAAGATACACACAAAGAAGAAAAGGTCTCATGAAAGAAAATATTACATTTAATGGTCATCACAAACAATGCTTATAAAGCAAAATGAGATTTGGAAGTCAGCAGGAGATATAACTTAAAAATGTGCGTATAAAACCAAGGGGTAGGCAGTTGATACTTATAGACCACACAACCAGAAGCGAAGTGGCAGTTTACTAGAGAGTATTCTGCAGACATGAACCAGGTGCTTGCTTGATAAGGACATCTGATGAAAATAACAAGAAACTTAAGAATGCACCTTATATATTACGTATTTCCATAGTGGCTGAGAGTATATAACTGTTGATAAAAATCAACACAAACTAGATATCAACCAGACACAGACACTTATAACCTAATAAACCACTCAACCAAAAAGACCTCAAATTGACCCAAAAAAGTCATTTTTAAACCTTCCTGAATCTAAAAAATACACAAACTGTTCAGACTTCAGATCCATCTATACACAAAATACAACACTATTGAGCATACAACACTATTGAACTAAGGTGTCTTCCGTTCCCTATTCATGCAAATTGTGTTTTGCACAGAACTTTCCCTGACAAAAGGAAACACAAATCCGTACCTACTTCATTGCTACATCCAATTCACATCAGACAATCTTTCTCTAGCCTTTCCACTCTTGCTTCTCCCATCAGACAATTTTCTCTGGCCCTTCAACTGTTCTCTCCTCTCTGTTTTTTCCCCCCATTTTTAAAAATCACAGCAGTGTACAAGAAAACATTAAAAATTAAAGGAGAACGATAAACCTACATGGCATGATTTCATATATCAGCCAACGGTTATCCAGGTTTTGAAGACAGACCAATATTAGGGCCAACATTGCCAATATATTGATACTAAAAACCATTGGCGTATACCATGCTACAAGACCATCAAAAAATTTAATGACTCGCCAAAACTAGCCGGTTCAATTTCCTTTTGTAGAAAGAAGGAAAATGAAGATTGTGATACAAATCCACATATAAATGCTTTTAAGTAAATTGTGAACGACAAATGCATTCCCCGTATTAGCCACCAGTGCACAACACTGAAAATTAAGCTGGGGCGATTTGATTTTTAAGGAATATATCCTCAGTTACAACGGGTGGAGGGCAAATCGTCCAGAAGTTTGAAACTAGATCCAGCAAGTGATTAGGCTTAATCCCTTCCCCAATTTTACTTGACATGCATCCTATACCTAAGATCCTAAGAAAATATTGCATATATCACATGTAGCAAGAAAACATTTGATCTCTCAACAACAAGCCTTAGCCTACACTAAAGGTAAAGGGAAGTTCATTAGCAAAACATTTGCCGCAACCACCAAAATCCCCAATTTTGAACACAGCTACATATTGCATGCTATAACCAATGCAGAGGAATTGCATGTTATAACAGGATTAAAAATCGAGTTATTTAGGATTAAAGTTAATGGATTTGCTCAATGGCTTATCAAGAAAGCAATCCAAGAAGACTCGAGTCTGCTCCTCTCTTTTTCAGAGAAAAATGGTGTGTTTTTTTCTCTTTATTTTTGCAAAGGACTCCTTCTTTTTGTTATATTCAACCTGGGCGTAGTAGGAACTCAGTGCATTTCAAACTACATTCAGCTCCTACTGCAGTCAGAGTTGGAATCAACTGCTTGGTTAGATTATAGCTCCAGCTACAGATTTTAGAAAGAACATACATAATGTTGCATTCAAAGAGCAACAAAACTGGGAGCACCTGTTTACATTTCCAATTGTTGTGGTTGGAGCTATGCTAGAACCAAGGCTTTTAGCCTGTTCTCCTCTCATACATGTAGCTGGAGCAAAAATAGAACCAAGCAATAGAATTTGGCTCCACCAATGCTAGTTGGACCTACGTGCAATTGAAAATGCACTTCAAATCCGACTACACCCAAATCAATGACACCTACATATCATGTCTACATATCACCAAAGGTCACAAATATCAATCAATTTTCCCAAATATTCTTTCTTGCACTCACATAACATGGCAAAATGCAAAGAAGATAATGAAAAGGATTTGAACAGCATCAAACTTTCCATGTATAGAAAGAGTAGATTATTAATGACATCTATTATGCCAATGGAACCATTTATTCGATTGAATAAGATTTTTTATGTCAATGACACCAAAGGTATTAAATGAATGGAATTAGGATATAGATGGAATGTAATTAAATAGAGCCGCTTCAAGATTCCTATGAAATAAGGCATAGAACAGAGCCACTACGAAGAAGTTCCAAGAGTTATGAAGGAAGCTTCAATAATGAGTTCATTAACTATGTCAATTGAACAATGATCAACTAAATATGCTAAATTCTAGGATAAATACAACATGAGCAAACACCCTCAAAGAATTTACCTAGTAGATTCCACATCCATATCCATTGAAACTGATAAATATCCCCAAATATATCTTTATCATTACCTTCAATCCAAATTTGGACTGCTATTAAACTTTCACACTATTATAACAGAAAACTAGAGGTGCCTTCTTGTCTAACCCCACAAACCGACACAAACACATTAATGACTCGATGTCAAAATTCCTTACGCAGAATTTATAGGAGAAAAAATCACTACAGAATAAAAAGACCCGATCCAACTTATTCGAAAACAGTATTCTTTGCATAAAATGGCATACCTCTAATTTCTCCTAATATCCCAGAAAGAACTTGTAACTCCATGAAGGAACGAATGTCTAGGACAATAATGCACAATTATAACTCTAAATGAACTAATGCCTGAAAATACTACCATCAAATCCTGACTTCTGCGTTAAAAATGAATACAATTCATGAAAGACATTTAGATTATTAATATTTTCTAAATCCCTGTGAATATATTAAAATTTTTACAAGAATGTAAACAACCTAATCGCTCTGTTTATGTCCTTAGCAAAGCATGACAACTCAATATCACTGGAATATCAAGGCCTCCACACCACAATTTCAATTATGTATACTTTGAAGTATGAACCATAACATCAAAGTCAGCTCGTGACTTAATGAAATACCCAATCTAATTAAGTAGTTACAAAAATCAAATAACTTCAATGCCCCCCCCCCCCCCCCCCCCCCCCCCCCCCCGGAAAAAAAAAAAAAAAAAAAACACACACACACACACACACACATGCACACACAAAAGAATCATAACTATTTTATAATAGTTTTTTTGCACGCTATGCAGTTCCTTTGATGCTATCTTCTGGAGAGAAAAGAATGGACGCATCTCTAGAAACAAATTCAGCAAAGAAAGTAAAAAAATAGCAAGAGAGAAAAAGACAAAGGATTTGCACACTCTTCGAGGTACAAGAAGAAAAAATCCATAGGCCATAATTGTATCAAAGGAAAAATAGTTAGCCAATTAATATGCATTGTTTACATAACTGACTATAAATGAATGGCATCAAAGGCTTAGGCAAACTAAATCTAACAGAAACTTAAAAGAAGAAATGTGATTGAAGTGTTGCTTCCAGATGCTCTGCTAAAATAAGATGAAAGTTATAGGCCCGCAGACAAAAGTTGTAGAAACAAGAAAAGGATTCTAAGTAGAATAAGGTGAATAAAGATGCAAAAGAATAACAAACCTGATTTTCTTCAAGCGTTCCAAATCATCCCTGAGCTTCATGTCCAAAGCATTAGAAACAACCTGAGAATACCTACCATCTTTGTAGTCCTTCTTTCTGTTCAGAAACCAATCAGGATCTTGAATTGACGAGGATTAGCCACAATCGTCATGAGGTTTTCAAGCTCTGCAGCAGAGAGCTCACCAGCCCTACAAATAATTAAAATGAAATTGATAAAAAAAACATAAAATGTCATAAAATGGCCCTATATATATATATATATATATATATATATATATATATATATATATATATATATATATATCCCTTTTATATACAATGGTAATTTAATTACTTACACACACACAATTTTATAAAAAAATCAAAATATTCATACCACGCTCAATATATATAAGAAATTTGAATCACCATTGTATATAAAACGGATATAAATATATAGGAAAATGCCCCTATATATATCCCTTTTATACACAATGGTAATTTAAATTACTAATAATATACACAGCTTCTTATCAAGAAATAGTATGCAAAAAAGACGGCATTGCATGTACTCAAAATTAGAATGGCATGGAATAGAGCCTGATAACAATATACTGTAGCCAAAGAAAATATCAAGATAATAATGGAACTCACTAAGGACTGTAATTGAAGAAGCATGTCATTAAGTTATTAAAATCTACGTTAACAAAAGTATCTTTCATATGGCCAGAATAAGAAATGAAAGTCCCACAGTATGACCAGTCAAATTCTGGAAGCATGCCCTTTCTCTTTACAAAGCAGTGGAACAATTTCAGTATTCTCCAACGACCAGTTTAGGTGCAAATTAAACAGCCGAAATTGCCCACTGACATTTCATTACTCATTTAGAAAGCATGGTGTACTCAGCTTATGATACTTAACTAACAAAGTTATTTGTTGTTGAAGCTTCTAATTTATCATTATCATGCACAAATCAGAATACAAATATGGTAATTTCTAATCTACTATAAAAGTCCCACTCAGAAATTTTTTAGACCGTGTCTTTTATTTGTTTTATCTTACTGAATTTTTATTACAAGTAACTTCTACGGATTAATTACTGGAAGAACTCTCTACTTTTATGCAAATTTCACCAATCTAATGACCAACACCTGTAAAAGTATATATTTCATTGTGAAATATATACTCTTCACAGTAAAGCAAGGTTACATTACATGTTATTTTAATTTCATTGATGGAAAATTAGCCATATAATTCCTTTAACAAGTTGGTTACAAGACTCTCTTCAGATGGCACTTGATGTTTTTTTTTCCCCCCTAATTTGCAACAATTCCGTTATGGATACTAGGGGTGATAAAAACCTAACCCTAAGATATCTGTGACTGTGACTTATATGGAATACTAATCTCACAATGCCTTCAACTACTACTTGTTAGCTTCAGAGTATTCAAATGATTGATATCTTACACAAGGCAGTAGCTTTCAAAATGTAAATCTGAGATGAGATCACAGTAAATCTCTAACATCACAATTTCCATAATTTTAAAACAAACCACTAAACCAGCACATAATCATCAACCCACTAACTAATTGAGTCCAGTAACTATCAGATCTCTCTAAAATGCCTATCCATTGCACGAATTCCTAGCATCGCTGATATAAGATTCTTCAACACAATACGAATTTGAGGTGGCGGAACAGCCACTCACCAAATAAAACTAATACCCCACACACATTAAGTGAAGCGCGAAGTTAACGAGTTATAGTTTTAAGAGAGATATCCTAACTTCACAAAATATAGACATTGATAAGTAGAAGAAGAAGACACCTCTTGTTCATGTCAACGTCGGCTTTCTTGCAGACGATGTTGGCAAATCGCCGCCCAATACCCTTAATGGATGTGAGCGCAAACATGATCTTCTGCTTCCCATCAACATTCGTGTTCAGAACACGAAGAATGTGTTGAAAATCCTCGTTCGCGATCAGAGACTGAAGCAAATAGAAGAAAGAATCAACGAATTTAGATCCATGATTTCAATAAACAAAAAGGAGCAAGAGATCCAAGAGAAACTCACCATGGCGGCTAGGGTTTGACGCTCGGTTTCTAAGAGACGAGGAAGGCGCCGGCTCTAGATGAAGCAACGAGATTAAGCCCTAGGAAATAAGTCGTATATAACCGGGTGGTAAACAAGCCGGGTCCGGGTCCGGGTCCATTTAAGTTTTGTGGGATCCGTTATAGAAGCGAAAACTTGTTAGGGCCTGGGCTTTGGCCCAAATCACGTTTTTATGACTTGACCTTTTCTGGGTTCTCTCCTAAACTCAATTTCTAGATGCGTGGTGCATCTGTGGCAAGATCGTAACTCGCTGATTTTTATGGTAAGGCGGAGGAGCCTCGGAGAATCGTTGAAAGGGGTCAATTGAACACTTCAAGCTTAAGAAGGAGGTGTTTGCTACAGAGGAAGACAGAACAACCTGGAAGAATTGGGATTCAGCAGCAATGTGAGGGTGGGGCAAGTGGAGGAGCAACATTGTGAAGGGAAGCTTACTCCTTCGTAGAGGGTATGTTTGTTTCGCTGCAAAACGCTGCAAATTATAAGTTGTAAATTTTTTTTTCATTTTTCACTGTTTATTTAGCTGAAAAATAAGTTGCAAAATGCAACTCTCATTTTCTCACTTGCAGTTGCTACAGTTAAATTTGTGGTCATCTAAATCTCACTTTTACACTCACATTTTCTTACTTGCGGTTGCTACAGTTAATTTTGTGCTCATGTAAATCCCACTTGTAGTACACTTGCAGTTCAAAGCAGTTACTTGATAATCAATATACAATTTAATATTATTAAATATTTAATATTTTTAATAGTTATCAATTTCTTATTTAATTATTTAATTATTTTATATTTTTAATCTTTAGTTTTTTATTATTTTTAATATTGTTTTAATATTTAATATTTTTCTATTTTAATTTACTATTTTTATTTAATATTTTATTAATACTTATACCAATTTTTTTATTATTTTATTTAGAGTTAATATTTTATTAATATAACAATATTATACTTTATATAAAATTACTATATATTTAATTAATTATTTTTAATATAAATAATTACTTTATTAATATTATAATATACTTTATTATTATATTAATATTTTATTATGTTAATATTGTAATAATTCATTATAATAATATTATAATAATAATTTATTATTAATTATAATTATATTTTACTTTTTTAATTTTATATTTTTATAATATTACAATAATATTATAATAAAATTTAATATTATAATAATTTTCAAGTATTTTAATATTATAATATTATAACTATTTTTATTCTTTTTCTTAAATTTTAATATTTATGTTTTATTAGTATTCTTAAAATTTTATTAATGTTCTTTAGATTTCCTTAAAATTTTATATTATTTATTTAGTTAATATTTTAGTAATATTTTACTAATTATACTAATATTTTATATTGTTATAAATAAAATATTAAGATTATTAATATTTTATCTCAAATTTATTAATACATTTAATTTATAATAGTAGATTTAATTTAATAGTATTTATAATATTTAAATCACTGCTACAGTTAATTTTGTGGTCAACTTTTGCACTTACACTTTTACATTACCAACCAAATACCGTAAAACACAATATATTTTCCCATTTACACTTTCACTTTATCAACCAAATATCATAAAACACAATATACTTTCCTATTTACACTTTCACTTTATCAACCAAACACCATAAAACACAATATATTTTCCCTGCTATAGTTCACATTTTCCATTCTCATTTTACGACTTACAACTTGCGACATTTTGCGGCAAAACAAACATGCCCTAGGTGAAGCTAAACTTTGATGGGTCTAAGGGGATATGGTCAAAAGAGGCAGGAGAGATGATTTTGTTATTAGAAGTGAGATTGGGTAGCGAATTGTGGCAGGGGTTGTTCATCTTCAAACAAAAGACGTGATGTGAATGTGGTGGGGCTACATTGTTGGCCCAGAGGCCTTCCACTCTAGTTTTGATGATGATTAACTCATGTAGTTATGTTTACTAATAATCTTGTGATTTTAGTTTCAGATCATTTAGTAAGATATTAGTTGGGGATTGCTTCAACAAGATGAGTTTTGAAGCCTTCACATGGTGATTTCAGAGCCCGAGCATCAAGATCATACCTTCACTCGTTGGAGTCTCGCTCGTGGATCACGTTTTGGATCGGGTCGACTTGAAGATGAAGATCGTCAAAAAGATTTAGGTATCCTAGTTTTAGTTTTGTGTGTTTAGATCAATTTGTAAAGATTAGATAGTTGATATGCTCAAGTGCACAACACACACAAGTTTTATATTTTGAAATTGGTTTTCATGAATAGATTGATCAAAACAAGTTTACTTTATTTTTATGTATATTAGATGTGCTCTATATACATACATGCTTACATGACTTATACAAACTTAGTTTGACATACCACTCATGTATTGAAAAATCAAAGTTTGATAAAACACATGTTTTGGTTTTTGATAAAAATTATAAAACACAAAAATGGTTTCATATGCTTGATATTTGAGTTGAAATCTTTATCACATATTTATATATCAATGCAAAATGAGGAAACTATTTTTGTGTATTTTTAGAAGACTTATAAGAATTTTTAGAAATATTTTAACATGTTTTTCTGACCAGTTTCTGACCCAGAACTGTGCTGACAGGCCAGGTCGGTCGACCGGACGGTCGATCGAGCCAGGATCCGGTCGACCGAGCGGTCGACCGACGTGCACAGACCTGTGCACGTCTGCTGGCACAGTGGGCCGGTCGACCCGTCGGTCGACTGGACCAGAGAGCTTTGCTCTCTGTATCTGGGCGGTCGACCGGGCGGTCGACAGGGATGCCCCAACGGTCATATTTATGACCGTTGGCGGTCGACCGGGCGGTCGACCGCCTGTTGTCTGGTTGTCAGAAACAGCCAAACGGCTAGTTTTTTGGAAGAGGCTATTTAAGCCTCATCTCTTGGGGTTTTTGACAAGACTTTTAAGAAAGAAAAATAGTGTTTCTCCAGAGTTTATTTCCAAGTTTTCAAAAGTGTTTTTGGGCTTTAAACTTCAAATTTGGTTTTGTATTTTAGGGTTTGGGAAAATCAAAGAAAATAGAAATTTGGGAGATTTGTTTTGTTCTTCAAATCTATCATTTACAAAGAGTTTTCCCAAGTGTTTTCTTTGAGTTTTTGTTTTCTAAACTCTAGTTTTTCCACACTTGAGCTTATCTTCTATCCTATTCTATTAGAATCTTTATTTTATGGAAAAAGAGATTGTTTGTGGTTGAAAGATACCACCAAGTTGTAAACACCCTTACTTTTGTTGTATCCCTCTTTGGTAGAGGTTGATCGGGTGATTGGTTTGCTCCCTCTTTGGTAGAGGTTGAGATTGTTGTTTGCTCCCTCTAGTGAGAGGTGGAGTTTGGTTTGTATCCCTCTTCGGTAGAGGTGATTGTGGTTGTTTGGCTACGGCCTACCCCTCGGTTGTGAGATGGTGTTTGAGAGAGGAGTTCAATACTTCCTTGTTGTACAAATCCTCCTCGGTGGAGGTTCCCTCGGTGGGAGTCCTCGGTGGACAAAATAGTGGATTAGAAATCCTTCTCGGTGAAGGCGGGGACGTAGAGCTAGGGCTCGAACCTCGAAACATATCTTTGTGTTTGTGTTTGATCCATTATCTCTCTAACTCTCTCTCTCTTTTATTTGTGCATAGCATCATTCATTAATATCATTTATTGCTTGTGTTGTGCCTAGCATTATTTCATATTGTTCATCTTTATATGCTTGGCTTGCTTGAGTGTGCCTCACTTATACTTAACCACAAGAGCTTCATATAGCACCTCAACCCTTATCTAGGGGAATCAGAGGAGTTAGTCCAGAGCCCTTCACGGGGAATTCGGCTACACTTGTTAGTTGTATTAAGTTTGTGCAAATTTATTTTAGCTTCCTCATTTAGTTTCTAGATTAGCCATATCACCTATTCACCCCCCTCTAGGTGATTTCAATTGGTATCAGAGCCTACGCTCCTGATACTTTAGGTTTAACAACCTAGGAGTGAGATCCTTGTTTGCTAATCTAGACATTTGCATTTGCACATTTAATTTGTTTGCACACATATAGTTGACACCCATGGACTTCATGACCCCACCTATGTTTGACCCTTCCAACATTGTTGTTTGGAAGACTAGGATGTCCATTTACCTATGTTGGCCCAAGAGGTTACACTCTCCAATTGTTTTGTGTTTTGATGATGACAAACCAAATTAGAGCTATTTGGTACTAACAAGTTTGTTAAGATGAGTTTCAGGTTTTGTACCATGTTTAGAGACCATTTGCTTAGCTATTGCAAGAACTTCTAAGTTCCACCAAGCAAGGAAGGCAAATTGCACATCAAGGAAGGATCATAGAAGAGAAGGCACTAGCAAGGCATTGGATGGCTCAAAGACTTGAAGATAGCTCAAGAAGTCTTCATGTAATTTGTTTTTCAGTTTATAGTATGTTAAAGAATAGTGGATAGGTTTGAAGCTCTATCACACACGTTTTTGCGCACATGCTCATTCCAAAATAATTTCTTATAAATTATACAAAAATATTTTGCATACAAGTTTTTGACTACAGATACATCTTTATATTTTATACTATTCCCTGTTCAAAAGTATTTTTGTTAAAATCAAAATCCTCTTTGTTTTCTTTCTTAAAATTGATTTTTGACCTGATCCGGTCGACCGGGACAGTCGACCGAGTCTGTGTCAGTCTGGTCCGGTCGACCGGACCAGTCGACCGCAGTTCTGGCAGAGGCACGTATCAGTGTGCATGTCTGCCAGTCGACCGGGGTGGTCGACCGAGATATTTGTTTTTGCTCACAGGTTTTTTCAGTCGACCGGGTCGGTCGACCGCTGGCCTATAACGGTCAAATTTTTGATCTACCGGTCGACCGGCCCAGTCGACCGATGTGTCCGTTGAACATTAACGGGCAGATTTTTAGTGAGCTGTTTATTTTTGTCTTTTGTGTTTAAAATTCGTTTAAGGATATATTTTGATCTAATTACCTCCTAAACTTCAGTAATTATGTTTTATCCCTAAACCCTAGCCCTCTCCTATAAATAGGAGTGTTTGGGGAGAGATTTGTTACAACAATTTTTGCTAGATAATTCAAAAGTTTAAGGCTTTCAAAAGAGACTTGTTTCTTGGTTTTTGTGCTGAATTTCTCACTGATTTTCTGAAGGGTTTTCAAATACTCTCTGATTTAATTTTCTTTCTTCACTTACAAGAAGAGCTTCATTCCTACTCAATATTCTCTAAGGACCTTTGTAAGGGAAGAGATATTTGAAAGAGAGAGTTTGTGGTCTTTTGACTACCAAGGGAATTACTTGTTCTTGAGATTGTAGGAGTTGGGTACTCTATTGTATTTGAGATCTTTGTGATAGTGGAAGTGGTCGGAATCCTTCTGGGGAAGGCGGGGAGTAGAGCTGGGTGCTCGAACCTCGATAACATATCCTTGTGTTTGCGATTGGTTTACATTCTTGCAATTCTTACTCTACTTTGATTGCACTTATTACTTGCTCATCATATTCATTGTCATACTTACTTGCTTGCATTCATCTTGTGATTCTTGTTTGTAATTGTTGTAGCTTTAAATTTTTTTTTTTGCCCTTTGATTAGCATTGTCACCTATTCACCCTCCCTCTAGGTGACTTTTTAATTGGTATCAGAGCTTGGACTCTAGGTTTGGCTTAACATCCATAGAGAGATCCTTAAATATTGCTAATCAACATTTTCATTTCATTCATTCATCACTAGTAAACATGGCCGACAACATTAAATCCCCACCTAAATTTGATGGCCTCAATTTCCCAATTTGGAAGGTTAGGATGACTATATTTTTGCAATCTTTGGGTAGCTTAGTAGCCAAGTCCTTGACCAAACCCTATGAAGCACCCGATGATGATGAGAGCACTTGGACCGACCTTGACTTTAAACTATATGAGGCTAACTCCAAGGCCCAAAACTCCCTATTGACCGCCTTGAATGAGGATGACCTTACACTGGTAATTCATTGCCAATCCGCCTATGAGATTTGGCAACACTTATTGGTCACACACGAGGGGACTTCACAAGTCAAGAGAGCAAAGATAGATCTCTTGAGGTCCCAATATGAGTCATTTAAAATGCTTGATGATGAGTCTATTGATAGTATGGCTACAAGGTTTACTAAAATCACTAATGGTCTTTCTTCCTTAGGTGATGGCATCTCCAACGATCAAAAGGTGCGGAAAGTAATTCGGGCTCTTCCTTTATCATGGGAGATCAAGGCCACCACCTTGAAGGAGTTGAACGACAAGGACGAGATGGACCTCATTAGTCTCATTGGGAACCTAAAGACCCATGAGATGGAGAAGAAGGCAAGAGAGGAGGCCACTACTTCAAAGAAGAAATCCATAGCCTTCAAGACTTCATCCACCAATGATGACGATGAAGATGACGAAGAAGAAGATGAGGAGCTTACTCTACTTGTTCGCAACGTCAAGAGGATGTACCGGAAGAACAAGCTCAACTTCCGGAGAAAATTTGAAGGCAAAGAGGAGCGGAAGATCATATGCTACAATTGCCGCAAACTCGGACATATCATGGCGGATTGTCCGGAGTTCAAGAAGAAAATGACTTCCTCCTTCAAGCCAAAGAAGCCGGAGGAAAAGAAAGCTTACAAAGCAACATGGGATTCGGAAAGCGAGTCCGAAGAGGAGGTGGATCAAGCTAATATGTGTTTCATGGCAAACACACCCAAGGTAACCCCTCAATCCCTTGATGATGAAGATGATGATGTAAGTAAGGAAGTTCTAGTGCATGCTTTTGTAGAACTTTCTGAAACTTATGATAATAAGAAACTTGAATGCATAAAATTACAAAAAGAAGTTGCTTTTCTTAAGAATCAACTTGCCATTGTTTCTAAAGAAAAAGATGATATTTCTTCTAATTTCATTTCCATGCAAAAAGAATTTTGTGCCTACAAGAGTACTTGTAAGGCAAAATCTCCTATTATTGATGAAAAAGAAATTTCCTCTTTTAAATCCAAAATGAATGATTTTGAAAAAGTTTTAAATGATTGTGCTTTCAATACTAAGAAACTTGAGACATGTTTTCTAAAAAGCACACTTCACATGCTAAATTTCACAAGATAAAAATTCTCATGCTAGCACCTCTCATGCTCATGCTCACAATGCTCATGCTCACAAATCACACACCCATTATGCTTTTAAATATGGTAGAGTATATAGATGCACATATTGTGGTAAAAATGGACATTTAGCTAAGTTTTGCTATGATCAACTAAATAGAACAAATAATCTTGTTTGGGTTCATGACACTAACCCTAGAGGACCCAAGAAAATGTGGGTACCAAAATCAAGTCTTAAATTGTTTGATGTAGGTACACATCAAAGCTCCAAGACGTAGGGAGCGGTGGTACCTTGATAGTGGTTGTTCAAGACACATGACATGGGACATCAACAACTTCACAACCCTATCAAGGTACATGGAAGGTGGCACCGTCACCTTCGGGGATGACTCCAAAGGAACTATCATCGGTATAGGTAACATTCAAATTGGTGCATCTCCTATTATTGAGAATGTTGTTTTAGTAGATGGTTTAAAACATAATTTGCTTAGCATTAGTCAACTTTGTGATCGTGGACTTAAAGTTGTTTTTGATGATACTTCTTGTAAGATTTTTGATGTTAAATCCGATGTTTGTATTCTCACCGGTTTTCGTGATAATAATGTTTATATTATTGACATGCTTAATTTAGATTGTTCTACTAAATGCTTAAATGCTTTTGATGAAAATTCTTGGCTTTGGCATAGAAGATTAGGACATGCATCTTTTGACCATATTTCTAGGATTAATTCAAAGGAATTGGTGAAGGGTATACCTTGCTTGAATTTTGAGAAAGACCGCATTTGTAGTGCGTGCCAACTTGGGAAACAAACCAAGTCTTCCTTTAAACCAATCAAGGATATCATGTCAACTAGGCCTTTAGAATTAATTCATATGGATCTTTTTGGACCAACTAAAACTAAGAGTTTAAATGGAAGTAGATTTGCATTTGTTTTGGTTGATGATTTCTCCCGTTTTACTTGGGTTTTCTTTTTACAAAATAAAGATCAAACTTTTTCTCATTTTAAATTTTTCGAAAAAGAGTTGAAAAAGAAAAGGGTTTTCCGATTTTGAGAATAAGGAGTGATAGAGGTGGTGAGTTTGTTAACCAACTCTTCATGACTTATTGTGATGAAAAGGGAATTAAGCATGAAATGTCTTGTCCTAGAACTCCACAACAAAATGGAGTTGTAGAAAGGAAAAATAGAACACTTCAAGAGATGGCTAGGACAATGATAAGTGAATATGACCTCCCTCAATATTTATGGGCCGAGGCCGTAAACACCGCATGCTATATATCGAATCGTATTTATTTGTGCAAAAATTCTTTAAAAACATCATTTGAAATGTATCATTCTAGAAAACCAAATGTTGCATATTTTAAAGTTTTTGGATGCAAGTGTTTTGTTTTGAATACTAAGGATAATTTGGGTAAATTTGATGCTAAGGCTTATGAGGCTATCTTTGTTGGATATTCCTCTACTAGCAAAGCATATAGAGTTTTCATTAGATCTTCTCAAACCATTGAAGAATCCATGCATGTTAAGTTTGAAGAATCTAATGTGTTTGTTGAGAATGTTGTAGAGTTTGAACCATTAGGTGAAGACATGGAGAGACTATCCTTGAAGGACTCACCCGCTCAAGAAGAAAAGCTAGATCCTATTGGTGAAGTTCAAGAGGATAAGGAGGAAAGCACTCAACCGCTTCCTAAAGCTTGGAGATACGCTACAAATCATCCTAAGGAGCTCATCTTGGGTGATACATCTAAAGGAGTCACTACGCGCTCCAAACTCCATGACCTATGTGGTAACTTTGCTTTCATTTCTCATTTTGAACCCAAAGGCATTCTCGAAGCCGAGACGGACCCATGTTGGTTGCTTGCCATGCAAGAGGAACTCAATCAATTTGAGCGCAACCAAGTTTGGCACCTTGTTCCTAAGCCCCACGATAGACCAATAATTGGTACTAAGTGGATCTTTAGAAACAAGATGGATGAGTCCGGAAATGTCATTAGGAATAAAGCTAGGTTAGTGGCCCAAGGTTACACTCAAGTTGAGGGAATTGACTTTGAGGAGACCTTTGCACCCGTAGCACGGCTTGAAGCCATACGGATGACACTAGCTTTTGCATGTTTTAAAAATTTTAAACTTTTTCAAATGGATGTAAAAAGTGCATTTTTAAATGGTTTTATTAATGAAGAAGTTTATGTTTCTCAACCTCTCGGTTTTGTTGATCATGTTCATCCCGATTTTGTTTTTAAACTTGATAAAGCTTTGTATGGATTGAAACAAGCTCCAAGAGCTTGGTATGAAAGGCTTTCTAGTTTTCTCATTTCAAATGATTTTATTAAAGGCAAAGTGGACACAACTCTTTTTACTAAGCATGTTGATAATGATATTTTAATTGTGCAAATTTATGTTGATGATATAATTTTTGGATCTACTAATGAGCTTTTATGCAAGGATTTTGAGAAAGTCATGCAACTTGAATTTGAAATGTCTTCAATGGGTGAGCTAAATTTCTTCCTTGGACTCCAAATCAAGCAATTGCAAGACGGAACCTTCATTAACCAAGCCAAGTACGCAAAGGAGCTAGTAAAGAAGTTTGGGCTTGAAGGATCAAAGGCTTGCAACACTCCAATGGCAACTACAACCAAGCTTGATAAGGACGAACAAGGTAAAAATGTTGATATTAAATTATATAGAAGCATGATAGGAAGTCTTTTATATTTGACGGCAAGTAGGCCGGATATCATGTTTGGTGTGTGTCTTTGTGCTAGATTTCAATCGTGTCCTAAAGAGTCTCATCTTATTGCGGTAAAACGCATTATTCGTTATATTAAGGGCACTATTGGAATGGGTCTTTGGTATCCGAAAACTAGAGATTTTTCAATGACTAGCTATTCGGATGCCGACTATGCGGGTTGTAGAGTAGATAGAAAGAGTACTAGTGGGACATATCAATTTCTTGGTAATTGTCTTGTTTCATGGTCCTCTAGGAAACAAAATTCCGTAGCTCTCTCAACCGCCGAGGCGGAGTATGTTACCGCGGGGGCTTGTTGTGCACAAGTCCTTTGGATGAAACATACTCTCCTTGATTTTGATTTGCACTTTGATCATATAAAAATATTTTGTGATAATACTAGTACTATACACATGACCAAAAATGCAAATCAACATAGTAAGACCAAGCACATTGAGATTAGATATCACTTTCTTAGAGATCATTTTGAGAAAGGTGATATAGATATTGATTATGTTTCCACGGATTTACAGCTAGCCGATATTTTCACTAAACCTCTTGATTTTGCTAGATTTTCGTTTATTTGTGGAGAACTTAATGTTTGTATTATTGAATAGACATGTTTTTCATAACCCTTTTTGATGTATGACAAAAAGGGGGAGAATAAGTTTACATGACAAAAATAAGGTTCATTTGGTCTTGGTTCCATATGAATTTATATGCTTTAAATTTTAAAGATTTGTTTTATGAGTTTTATGTTTATGTATGTTTATGTATGTATGAGTTTTTGAATTCATGTATTTTGAGAATTCTTGTGTTTTAGTTTTGTATTTTAGTTGTTTTGGTATTTTTGGTATCAAGAGCAATTTTTGTGTTTATATTAGTTTCAATAATTGGTGCATCATTTCAATTATTGGTATCTAGAGCATATTCTTGTGTTTTATGTATAGCATAATTTGAGGGGGAGTTTTCTCCTCCCTATATTTTTGTTAATAGCCTATTTGTTTTGTCATCATCAAAAAGGGGGAGATTGTTGGCCCAAGAGGTTACACTCTCCAATTGTTTTGTGTTTTGATGATGACAAACCAAATTAGAGCTATTTGGTACTAACAAGTTTGTTAAGATGAGTTTCAGGTTTTGTACCATGTTTAGAGACCATTTGCTTAGCTATTGCAAGAACTTCTAAGTTCCACCAAGCAAGGAAGGCAAATTGCACATCAAGGAAGGATCATAGAAGAGAAGGCACTAGCAAGGCATTGGATGGCTCAAAGACTTGAAGATAGCTCAAGAAGTCTTCATGTAATTTGTTTTTCAGTTTATAGTATGTTAAAGAATAGTGGATAGGTTTGAAGCTCTATCACACACGTTTTTGCGCACATGCTCATTCCAAAATAATTTCTTATAAATTATACAAAAATATTTTGCATACAAGTTTTTGCCTACAGATACATCTTTATATTTTATACTATTCCCTGTTCAAAAGTATTTTTGTTAAAATCAAAATCCTCTTTGTTTTCTTTCTTAAAATTGATTTTTGACCTGATCCGGTCGACCGGGACAGTCGACCGAGTCTGTGTCAGTCTGGTCCGGTCGAGGACCAGTCGACCGCAGTTCTGGCAGAGGCACGTATCAGTGTGCATGTCTGCCAGTCGACCGGGGCGGTCGACCGAGATATTTGTTTTTGCTCACAGGTTTTTTCAGTCGACCGGGTCGGTCGACCGCTGGCCTATAACGGTCAAATTTTTGATCTACCGGTCGACCGGCCCAGTCGACCGATGTGTCCTTGAACAGTAACGGGCAGATTTTTAGTGAGCTGTTTATTTTTGTCTTTTGTGTTTAAAAATTCGTTTAAGGATATATTTTGATCTAATTACCTCCTAAACTTCAGTAATTATGTTTTATCCCTAAACCCTAGCCCTCTCCTATAAATAGGGGTGTTTGGGGAGAGATTTGTTACAACAATTTTTGCTAGAAAATTCAAAAGTTTAAGGCTTTCAAAAGAGACTTGTTTCTTGGTTTTTGTGCTGAATTTCTCACTGATTTTCTGAAGGGTTTTCAAATACTCTCTGATTTAATTTTCTTTCTTCACTTACAACAAGAGCTTCATTCCTACTCAATATTCTCTAAGGACCTTTGTAAGGGAAGAGATATTTGAAAGAGAGAGTTTGTGGTCTTTTGACTACCAAGGGAATTACTTGTTCTTGAGATTGTAGGAGTTGGGTACTCCATTGTATTTGAGATCTTTGTGATAGTGGAAGTGGTCGGAATCCTTCTGGGGAAGGCGGGGAGTAGAGCTGGGTGCTCGAACCTCGATAACATATCCTTGTGTTTGCGATTGGTTTACATTCTTGCAATTCTTACTCTACTTTGATTGCACTTATTACTTGCTCATCATATTCATTGTCATACTTACTTGCTTGCATTCATCTTGTGATTCTTGTTTGTAATTGTTGTAGCTTTAAATTTTTTTTTTTGCCCTTTGATTAGCATTGTCACCTATTCACCCCCCTCTAGGTGACTTTTCAACCTACAAACCCTAGGATATAGGTTCACCTTGCCATCACCAAGGAATCCTACCTTAGTGATAGCAAGCATATAGGGGCCAATGCACTAGCCCTTGAGGCTATTAGAAGCATGCTTCCTAAAGAATATCTTATGCATGTTTCTAACCTTGATTCCGCTTTTGTAGTGTGGAACAAGTTGACCACAACCACCACCTCCAAACTTCAATTGCAAATCCAACCGGAGGAAACTAGTGGAGAATCCGAGTCTCAATGCTACATGGTCCATGGGAATGACTCCCTTGAGGTACATTCGGAATCTCAACTAGATAATGATAGTGCTAGTTCTTCATGTGATGAGAATATTGATGCCCATGCTTTAAATGAAGAACTTTCCATAGTTTGTGAAAAATTGATAGCAAAATATAAAGTTTTGAAAAAGAAGACATTTGCTTTAACTAAAGAAAATGAAAAATTGTCTTCTAAACTTGACAAGATTTTGCAAGAGAAGGTTGAGGTCTATAATGAAAGGGATTCATTGAGATCTCAACTTGATCTTGCACTAAAAGAAAATAATTTTTTGAAAAATAAAAATGATTGTGATAATGTGTTGAAGAAAAATGAGTTTTTATCTTCAAAAGTTGATTTTGTTATAAAAGAGAATGTTGCTTTGAAAAATAAAATAATTTCCATTTCAAATGATTTAAATGTTTCTTTAAAGAAAAATGTTTCTTTGCAAAATAAGATTGATGCACATGTTTGCCATGCTAGGGTAGTATCACACACTTCACCTATTGCATGTTCCACTTCTTCTTTGATTGAAAATGATATAAATTTAATTAAGAAGAAAAATGGATTGTTTGGGCTCCACTATGAGCCAATGTGCCATGAACCATACACGCTTAGAAACCTTGGTTCGAAAGAAACAAGTTCCATCTTTGCATGCACACCATCCACGGCATACACACGCTCCTCACAGACACCATCACACTATGTATGCTCATGTGTACACTTGTACACATTGTGGACGTAAGGGCTACCTTGCTAAATTTTGTTATGATAGAATACATGTTTCAAATTTAGCAAATAATTTTGTTTGGGTTAGAGAAGGTACTAACCCCCATGGACCCAAAAAGATATGGGTACCAAAGACCACCCTCTTATTTATGATGTAGGTGTGGGCTCTCACATGACGTGAGAGTATCGGTACCTTGAGGTGGATACGTTCCAAGCTTCATGAGAATTATGTGGATGCATCACTTTCAAGGGATGTTTGGTGGAGAGGACCACCATATTTTGGAGACTTGGAGAGTTGCCTTCTAGGTTTTGGTAACGATCTCTAGCTCCTAATTATTGTTTACATGCTTTTCATTCTATTCTTTATTAGCATGTTTTGTGGTTTATTGATCATTATGAAAATGCCATGATTATTAGACTCTTGACATACATGTATAGCATTTGAGACACCCATGTTTAATATGGACCATTATTTTAGTGTTCTCACCTTTGTTTAGCTATCATGTTTATCATACGTTTAATAACATGTGGATTTACATAATAATCATGTTTATATTTATTATGATGATTTATATTTTGTTTTGATGCTTCATGATTTGAATATATGTTTAAATGTTAGTTTTCATTAAGACTAGGTATATATTTGTGCATATAGTGGGCCACAAATAAATCTATATATGTTTGAGCTTGAATGCTTATTTGAACCCATTAGATGTGTTAGTATAGTCTAGTTTTGATGATCCATGCATTTTAAACTTGTATTCCTATTTTTGGATTTGTTTTATGATTATGTGTTTAACTTCATGTATATGTCCATTTTATCCACACTATTGATTATACATATACATCCTTTGAGCCACGTGCCTTCATGCATATACAACTAGTGGACTCATTGTGTTTTGGATATGTATGTATACTTTAGTTTGTATAGGACATACATATGCCTTAAAGTATAAACCATTTTTAATGAAGATTTAGTTTTCATATTTTCATGTTTAAAGGAATTTAATTGAGCTTAATTGAATACTTTCATGATCATGTTCTTTACATTGTATTTGTACACTCACATTTCTAGTTTACTCATGTTTTGTTTTCATGAGTTATATTTATACTTCATTGATTATGAGTGTTAGCTATTTTGTGAATTTCATTTTTTATGAAAAATAATTTGTTTTTATTCCTTACTTGAAGGATTTCATACTAGTTTACAAATTTTTCATATAACTAGTTATGGTATTCTTCATATGGTAGAGTTTTCAAACTAACTTTATTTTTCAATCCTATTTTGAAAACCCTACCTTCAATGGGCGGTTGGTTGGGAGACCATGCCTTGTGTATGCTTTACATTGAAAATCTTTTAAACATAAGCATGTGTTGGGAGGTTAGGATATGAGATATACATTTGAGCTTATTGTTGTTTCAATTGGTATCATTGGATTCTTTCAATTGGTATCAATTTTGACTTTTATTGTATACTCATATATTTTCGTATATGTATGCTTGCATTTCAAAGAATATCAATTTCTATTGGTATCTATTTTTCATACATATATATGTTTGTGTTTATGCTAAGCTTGAGTTTCAATTTTGTTTCAATTGATTAGTTTTCAATTGGTATTCATATACAAGCTTATACATTGTTTCTTTTGGTATTTCATAAAGGGGGAGAAAATTTGTATTTCATATTTCAATTGGTATTTGATTTCCACTCCCTTGCTTTATGATAGAAAATATTGAATTTCCATTTTGGTATCATTTGCTTTTAAAGAATAATAATTTCAATTGGTACCAAGATTTATGTTTAGGAATTCAATGTTTATAATGTTCAATTTCTATTGATATCAAGATGCACTACTTTGACACATTCTTAATTGGTATCAAATTTATTTTATTGAGAAAATTCAAAATGTTTTAATAAGAAATGTTAAAAATGTTTTGATATGATTGCATATATGCAAGGAGAGCTTAACATCTCTTCTACATATAGATTCATGTTGAGTGTATCTTATATTGAGGAGCTTGACAACTCTTCTTTATGCGATACACGTGTGTAGGGGGAGCTTCACATCTCTTCTTATACATTGCATATTTTGTGTTATGTGAATTAGGGCTTGTCATCCTTTCTTCATGTAATGCATATATGTAGGGAAGTTAACTTAGCGTCTTCCTCTTCATGAATGTATATCGCATATATTCTTATTATTGATTTGTTTGTTTGAACCCTTTATTGATTCTTTGTTTTCGAACAAAAAGGGTGAAAAAAATGTTTTGTTTTTACTTGGACCCCTTTGTTGATGATTGACAAAAAGGGGGAGAAGTATTTGTCGTTTATGCATGTTTTATATGCATGTTTTGTTTTATTTATTAGTTTGTTGTTTAATTGTTTAATTGGTATCAAGAGCATTATTTAAGAACATGTTTTTATTGATATCAAGAGTACGTTTATGCATGATGCATTTCATATGTTTAGTATCATTTACAAGTTTGTGTATTTGGTATTCTGTTTTATGCATATCTATGCATTCATGTTTAAGAGCTTTCATTGCATATTTATTATGTTTATTGCTATGCATGAGTTAAGGGGGAGCTTCTTTGAAGCTTGACTTTAATCCATGCATATATAACTCCATGAGTTTTGTCATCATCAAAAAGGGGGAGATTGTTGGCCCAGAGGCCTTCCACTCTAGTTTTGATGATGATTAACTCATGTAGTTATGTTTACTAATAATCTTGTGATTTTAGTTTCAGATCATATAGCAAGATATTAGTTGGTGATTGCTTCAACAAGATGAGTTTTGAAGCCTTCACATGGTGATTCCAGAGCCCGAGCATCAAGATCATACCTTCACTCGTTGGAGTCTCGCTCGCGGATCACGTTTTGGATCGGGTCGACTTGAAGATGAAGATCGTCAAGAAGACTTAGGTATCCTAGTTTTAGTTTTGTGTGTTTAGATCCATTTGTAAAGATTAGATAGTTGATATGCTCAAGTGCACAACACACACAAGTTTTATGTTTTGAAATTGGTTTTCATGAATAGATTGATCAAAACAAGTTTACTTTGTTTTTATGTATATTAGATGTGCTCTATATACATACATGCTTACATGACTTATACAAACTTAGTTTGACATACCTATTCATGTATTGAAAAATCAAAGTTTGATAAAACACATGTTTTAGTTTTTGATAAAAATGATAAAACACAAAAATGGTTTCATATGCTTGATATTTGAGTTGAAATCTTTATCACATGTTTATATATCAATGCAAAATGAGAAAACTATTTTTGTGTATTTTTAGAAGACTTATAAGAATCTTTAGAAATATTTTAACATGTTTTTCTGACCCAGAACTGTGCTGACAGGCCAGGTCGGTCGACCGGACGGTCGACCGAGCTAGGATCCGGTCGACCGAGCGGTCGACCGACGTGCACAGACCTGTGCACGTTTGCTGGCACAGTGGGCCGGTCGACCCGTCGGTCGACCGGACCAGAGAGCTTTGCTCTCTGTATCTGGGCGGTCGACCGGGCGGTCGACCGGGATGCCCCAACGGTCATATTTATGACCGTTGGCGGTCGACCGGGCGGTCAACCGCCTGTTGTCTGGCTGTCAGAAACAGCCAAACAGCTAGTTTTTGGGAAGAGGCTATTTAAGCCTCATCTCTTGGGGTTTTTGACAAGACTTTTAAGAAAGAAAAAATAGTGTTTCTCCAGAGTTTATTTCCAAGTTTTCAAAAGTGTTTTTGGGCTTTAAACTTCAAATTTGGTTTTGTGTTTTAGGGTTTGGGAAAATCAAAGAAAATAGAAATTTGGGAGATTTGTTTTGTTCTTCAAATCTATCATTTACAAAGAGTTTTCCCAAGTGTTTTCTTTGAGTTTTTGTTTTCCAAACTCTAGTTTTTCCACACTTGAGCTTATCTTCTATCCTATTCTATTAGGATCTTTGTTTTTTGGAAAAAGAGATTGTTTGTGGTTGAAAGATACCACCAAGTTGTAAACACCCTTACTTTTGTTGTATCCCTCTTTGGTAGAGGTTGATCGGATGATTGGTTTGCTCACTCTTTGGTAGAGGTTGAGATTGTTGTTTGCTCCCTCTAGTGAGAGGTGGAGTTTGGTTTGTATCCCTCTTCGGTAGAGGTGATTGTGGTTGTTTGGCTACGGGCCTACCCCTCGGTTGTGAGGTGGTGTTTGAGAGAGGAGTTCGGTACTCACTTGTTGTACAAATCCTCCTCGGTGGAGGTTCCCTCGGTGGGAGTCTTCGGTGGACAAGATAGTGGATTAGAAATCCTTCTCGGTGAAGGCGGGGACGTAGAGCTAGGGGCTCGAACCTCGAAACATATCTTTGTGTTTGCGTTTGATCCATTGTCTCTCTAACTCTCTCTCTTTTATTTGTGCATAGTATCATTCATTCATATCATTTATTGCTTGTGTTGTGCCTAGCATTATTTCATATTGTTCATCTTTATATGCTTGGCTTGCTTGAGTGTGCCTCACTTATACTTAACCACATGAGCTTCATATAGCACCTCAACCCTTATCTAGGGGAATTAAGAGGAGTTAGTCCAGAGCCCTTCACGGGGAATTCGGCTACACTTGTTGGTTGTATTAAGTTTGTGCAAATTTGTTTTAACTTCCGCATTTAGTTTCTAGATTAGCCATATCACCTATTCACCCCCCCCCCCCCCCCCCCCTCTAGGTGATTTCATACATGAGCTCTGGGAAGGATTGTATTGGATCAAACCAAATTTGTCAGAGTAAAGGGTTTGGGTTGAAGGTGATTCCCTCAATGTGGTGAAGGCGTTGATGGAAGAGAATGGAGACAGAGGCGGATGTCTCATGGATGACTGCAGGAACTTGATGCGGCAAACATCAAGTGTCAGAATCTCACATGGTTTCAGAGAAACGAATGGAGCTGCTGACTGGCTCGCCGATGTCAGACCCACAGCGAAAGATGATCGAGTCTGGCATGAAAACTTCCCAGCTGATCTCCTTGTTATTATGCAGAGGGATGCAACTGGGTACATGCACGCAGAGAAGATAGGAGTCGGCGTATCTTCAGACAACAACAAAAACTCAATTTCCAACCTGGGTTCTTTGATTTCCCCCAAAAATTTCCATAAAATTAGCCAAAGATTGAGTGACTGAGTTCAATCCCAAATGGCGCAAAGGGCTTCGTCTCCGGCGACTCCGGTGACCATCACAGTCTCCCCTCAATCTAACAGAGGTGGCGGAGCCAACCAGAGCACTCTCAGTGGTAATGTCAATCTCAGTAGCATCGCCCCTTTTCGCAGCATCGGCCTCATTAGCCCGTTCCTCACCACTCTCTCTGCCTCCCCGATCACCGCCAGGCTTATCAACTCCCTCTACTCCTCCCCTCCCCTCAAGAAGATACCGACAAGCTCCCTGCCACATCCTTTGAATTCATCCACTACACCGTCCACATCCCCTCCACCCCATACCATCAGCTCGTCGCTGCCTCGCTCTCTAACTCAAGAAGCTACATCTCTGGCATGATCTTCACCGGGGGTTCAATTCGGTGACCCGAGGCCACATCGTTGAGGGCCTGGAGGTCAACAACTCTGCCATCAAGAAGTTGATGATCGGATATTCTGCAAGATGAACGGTTGTGACAAGAAGGCGATGCTGTCGAAAATGCCGTGAGAATGTGGGTTTTTTATATGCAAGGATTGCTATAACGAGTGCCTGTGCGACGGCGGGTGGTGCCAGGATTGTAAGGATCTTACAAGGAAGGAGATGAGAAGCCATAATTTGAAGATGAAGAAGAGGAGACGGACGACATTCCGTTGACGTCAGTGGTGGAGTTCGAGGTGGGGACGAGATGGTTGATGGTGAAGTCGACGGTGAAGAACCAGCAACAAGGTGTCGATTTTGATCATAATCAATGGTTTGTTTGGGTCGAAGGGGACTTATGAGTATGGAAATGCGCTATGGCCAAAGGACGACAGCAATGGTGGAGACCGTGTGGATTAAAATTTTTCCAAATATGGTAAGTATTTTCTTACCGAAATTAATTTGAATATATGGTTTCCGTTTTTTTTTTTTTTAATCTTTTTCCTAATTTGAATCCGTATCTAAATATTATGAGACTCCAAATAGGATTCAAATGAGATCTGAATATCTGGTAGATTATTTATATTAGTAACATTTATTAAAAGTTTTGACCTCTCTTAATTCACAAACTATTGTGTAATGAGTCGTAGACGCTACAAAAATAATTAATGTGGGGATATAATCTTTAACCTTTTAGTTGATAGTGAGGCTCATATTGTTGGCCCGAAGGCCCATCACTCTAGTTTTGATGATGATCAACTCATGTAGTTATAGTACTAATGATCTTGTGTTTAATTAGTGACAGATTCATGATCAAGATCTTAGTAGGTGCATAGCTTCAACAAAGGATTTAAAGTCATATTTTGGAGCTAGCACGGTGTTTGGACCAAGTCAAGAAAGCTTCAAGTGAAGACTTCAAGAAGATGAAGACTTGAGTCTAGGTTTGTTTTATAAGATTTTGTTTTAGATAAAATGTAAAGGATAGAATAGTTGGTGGATTGCTCAAATATATATTACACACACACTCTTGATAGTTTTGTTTTTACAAAAGATTTTCTATTTTAGAAAATACATGTTTGGTTTTTGGTATTCTAATTTATATGTTTTAACCAAAACCATATTTAGAGCTTAATGTCAAAAACATAGATATTTCACCATGTTTGTGTAGTGGATCATATCCATACACTCTATGCTTCAAATAAGTTTAAATATCTTGTTTTTGTATTTGGAAAAGTTTTGGAAAAACAAAGTTTGGAAAAATAAGTTTTGGAAAATACCGTTTTTATATTGAGCCAAAATTTTCATATTACAAAAATAGTCCAAATCATTTATAACATGCCTTGATTTTGTGCAAGCATGTTTGTTTATCAAAGTATATTGGTAAAACTATTTTTGTAGATTTTCTGTGATTTTATGCGATTTTATGTGAGCAAAAAAGACCAAGTTTTAAATCCCAGTTTTCTGTTTCCTGGCTTCAGCTGGTCGACCGGGACGGTCGACCGCAGCTTGAAGTAGGCCGACCGTCACGGTCGACCAACGTGCACAGCGTGCACGCCAGTATCTGGCTGGAGGGCCGGTCGACCGACCCGGTCGACCGCCAGAGAGCTTCTGCTCTCTGGAAAACCCCGGTCGATCGGATCGGTCGACAGACAGAGAGACTGCTCTCTGTTCCAGAGGCTCGGTCGACCGGGCCGGTCGACCGAAGCCCCAACGGTCGGATTTCTGACTGTTGGCGGTCGACCGATCGGTCGACCGGTAGTTCTGATAGACCCCAACGGCTAGTTTTTGGAGCCCTATAAATTTGGGGGTTTGGGTATTATTTTTCTCTAAGATTTCTAGTGGACTTTGAGCCAGTTTTTCCCACTTCTTTAAAAGAGTTTTCTCCACTAAATTGAGAGCTAATACTTCCAATCAAAAGGGGAGTTTTTATCAAGAGTGTTAAAAGAGATTTTCTTTGAGTTTTCCTCCATCATCTCTATCCTTGTTTTTCTCACAAACACTTGAGCTATCCATTACTATATCTACCTATAGGAGTGTTATTGTGAGAGGATTTTAGGTGATCAAGAGTTGTGATCACCAAAGTTCTGTTCTTTGTACCTTGAGGAGGCGGACGTGTGTGTCCGCGGTGTTTCGAGTTCGGGTGCGAACTTGTTCTTTGAGGTGCGGCCTCGGCGAGCCGGTGGGCTTGCGGTGTGTGCGGACTAGAGAGAGTCCAAGGAGTTCCAGTAGGAACTTGTTGTAGGTGTTGCGGCACCGAGTGATCCGGTGGGATCGATTTTAGTGGAAATCCTTCGTGTGTCGAAGGCGGGGATGTAGAGCAAGTGTGCTCGAACCTCAAACCAAATCCTTTGTGTTTGCGATTGCTCACTTTCTCTCTCTTTGTCTTTTGTTTATATCTTGCATTCCTTTATTGTGTTTATCTTTATATGCATGATATACTTGTGTGCTTAATTGTTATATGTGCTTGGGGATTGTTTGCTAACACTTGTATTTAACCAAGAGAGCCAACGCGGCACCTCAACCCTTATCTAGGGGAATCTAGAGGAGTTAGTCCAGAGCCCTTCACGGGAAATTCGGCTACACTCTTGTGTTATACGTGGTGTTTAGTTTAAGAGTTTAGTTTAGGTCATAATAGTTTTAATTCCGCATTATTTGGCATTAAGTGTCCTTTAGATTAGCCATCACCTATTCACCCCCCTCTAGGTAATCCTACACATATCTATCATATTTTTGTAAGATTAGTTGATGAAAATTTCATAATTATATTTATTTTACAAAATTAATCTTAAACATTATCGATACTAGATCTTCTCTGATCACTTCTCATAAGTTACTATATTTTTAAAGTAATCTTTTTGAAATTCATATCCATATTCATTTTTTCTGAATATTCATACCTTTTTGTCAAATATGATAATTATTTATCTAATATTCGATCTGTTTGCACCCTAGCTTTTACAACTAAAATTTTTCTCATTTTATGTGTTGCTTTTAGATAAGATATGATTTGTGATTGAAAGTTATATTGTTTTGGGTATTTCTATTGGAAAAATTGTCTACATCCACCTATTTCTTAACATATTTAGAAAAAAAAATTCAACTTCGTAATTTGTTTACCTTCAACCTCATCCATACAAGTAAAAAGCAATCAGATTCAGATTCTCCTTTCTCATATAATTTCATTTTCGATTTTACACTTTTCAGAATTAGATTCGGATTCTTCTCGTTGCTCTTCATCAACATCTCTTTGATCTTTTCTTCGTCGGTGCTATTCTCTTTGATCTATCATTGTTCTTTATCTTCAATGATTCACTCTTCATCAACATCTCGCAGATCTATCTGCCTCTTCCCTTGAGCATGGCGTCCTCTTCAAACCAGGTGAAGGTGATTTTATTTTTTTCCCTTTATTATCTGTGAAGATATGTGATCGTGACGTCAATTTTTGGTGAATTAGGGTTAATTTTATGTTGCGGTCTTTATTAAACATTATCAGTTCAGTTTAGATATAATCTTAGGCTATTTTCTATTAATTTTTATTTTATTTGGATGATTATATAGCGAATAGTGATCTATATATTTCATCTCAGAATGATAATTTGGGTCGCAATGCTCAAAAACACAAATTAACTATATTTGATGAGGACTGCGACTCTGATCGCACTCCTATAAAAACATCCATATAATGTGTTTTCTCAGGAATGCGATCAGAGTCGCAGTCCTCAGTAAAACACGAAAAAAATGTGTTTTACTAAAGATTGTGACTCTGATCGCAGTCCTTAGAAAACACATACAAAATGTTTGTGTTTATGAGGAAATGCGATCACGATTATGATCGGAGCCCTTATAAACACATTTTTTTTATATGCAAGCGTGACCGCAATACGTGTTTGTAGTTATATTAAGCTTAAGTTTTTATCTTCATAGGATGCAGATATTGGTGTTCGTGTTGTTCTTTTGTACGGTGGCGATTCTATTGTATAACATGTCTGCATGAATTCCATCGTGGATGGGTGATTGTACACGTTTATTGCATGTTTATTACTAAACTCTTGCATCTGTTCTGTACTAAACCTGCTAATAACTGTGTCTTAAAGTCTTAAAATTGAAGGTATATCTTAATGGAGGGAGAAAAGATTATGCCAAATAATACTAGTTAAACTCAGATTTAACTGAATCTATTTGGTTCGCTAAAGATAGTCATATATCTAGTTCAGTTAAATTAGATTTTTAGAGATCCATTCGGTTAAATGGAGAATTAACAAAGATCAGATTGAAATCAGAGCTTAAACTAAAAATCTACCTAAGATAAAAGGAGTATCAGAGAAGGAAAATCCGCAGCTCCCATATCTGGCCATTTGGCCAGATCCTGGCTACAGATCTGCGGCTTTGTTGCAACTGTTGGAGAGCGTTTGCTCTAACTCTCCCTCTATCTTCAGACGCTCCCATCTATCTCCTTTTTGGCTAAAATACTGCATTTTTCGAAGCAGAAAGGGACATACTTGGGTTTAGTTTTACTTTATTCTTAAGACTAACATTTTATTAGATAATTGCAATATATTTGTAATTTTCAGTTGTTGTTTTTCATTCTAGCTTAGTCCAGCAAGAGAGAGAAAGAGTGTCGTAATCGGAAGTTGAAGTGACATCAATAAAGACTCAACAGACTCTTATTCCCTCTATTTTGCCGGTATGTCTCGCTTTATTTCATATTCGCATTTCATTTCTAATATGAGTAGCTAAATCGAGTTTCTAGGCCCACTATCCTCTCTCCTCTATTGTTCTTCATTTTGATTAATTGATGTGCAAAAGAAACCCAATTGAATCATATTAATGCCTAAATTAAGTCTTGCATATTTGTGAATGTTGTTGAAGACCCATGAGGATGGGTTTAGACTTTTAAACTTTCATTTTGAAAACACATCTTAAACTCATTTTTATTTCATTCTTAAAAACACACTTGATGATTTAACATTTAATTTAAGAAACAATTTTTAAAAAAGAAGTTAACTTTTTCAAAACTCATCAATGTATTTTGCTTGAATGTTTCAATACTCAGGCTTTCACTTTGGCCTATGATCTAGTTGAGACACTAAGATTTTCAAGAAAAAAGTACATAGTTGAGTAGTAAGATAGCGAGCCTCTATTTTTTCTTATTTTAAATAAAAACAAAATCACTCTCAAAATTTCTTTAAAATCATCTTTTTCAAAATCTTTTCTCAATCTTCACTTTTCTTTAAACTGCTTCTCAACATTCCATACTCTTTTTCTTCTAAAAATACCGACACAAATACTTGTTTTCTCAAAATATATCGAAATGCTTGCATCTCATCTCTCCTCGCAGACATGACCTGTTAGCCTTAAGCTACACAGTATTTAATTTTTCAATCAATGGGCTGAAAAAATTAGTGTGTGATAGATGAGAGAATTTCACTATATTGTCTATTGAACTATTCTTCACAGATGAGTCCAAGTGTCATGTGATCGAAGCTGATTCAAAATTGCAATCTCTTGTTGCTTATTGTTGGGCCAAGACGCACCCAACAGTTGATATATGTACGAGACTGATCAAAGTAAGTTGAAGTGTAAGTGCTGCTGATAATGAGTTCAGTGGTAGCATTTTGCTCTATACCGATGACCGAAGTGGAGAGAGTTTAACAGTGCTGAAAGGTAGCAAATGACGCCATTTATTCAAAGAGATGGGACAAATTTTCGAAGATGGGACCGTTGAGTTTCGGAAGAAGCTTGTAATGTACTCCCTTGAGACAGATTACGAATATAAATTTGTGCAAAATGAGAAAGTTAGAGTTACTGTTAAATATATTCACAAGAAAGAAAAGGCTTACAAGTGGAGGATTCATACTTCTCAAAAGCTGAGAATGGAAGGTTTATTATGATAAGCAAGATGGATTTGAATCACACTTGCGGTGCTCCTTGTAAAGACAAGATAAAACGTCGTTACATGGGTAATTTGGTGAAAAGTGTGATTCTCTAAGATGTTCAAGACCAGCCTTCATTGAAGCCAAAAGATATCAGGCATAAATTTAAATATAACTATGATATAGAGACGAGTTATTATTATGCATACACCGAGAAACAAATGGCTATAAAAGACATATGCAGTAATGACTCCGTATCTTACCATTACTTATATTCTTACATGAATCAGTTGGTAGAGAGCAACCCAAACAGTTGTTTTGTGCTGTAAATACACCCCGTCATTCTAAGATTCCTGCATTTGTTCATAACTTTTGGTGCTTTTATTGTCGAGTTTAACCACTATCGTCGTATCTTTTTTTAGATGGGATATTATTGAAGGCTAGACACCAAGGTTGTATGCTGGCTGCGATAGAAAAGAATGGGAAAAATGATATTTTTTTTACCGACACCTATTTATGTTATCTTCGTTGCTTTGTTAATATTGTGATCATGGTCGCAGTCTGTATAATGACTGATTAATAGGGCATATTGAGAAGACTGCGCTATGGTCGCGTCCTAATAAATACTGTGATATAGTGCTTTTGTGAGGACTGCGATTATGGTTGCAGTGCTAATAAAAACTGAGAAATTTGTTAGTCCAATTAATGGTTTAATAGCATTTTTGTATTTTTCTGCCTGCATGTTTTTCCCCAACTTGCATGGCTGTCATCGATGTTAAGAATGATGAGAAGTGGGATTGGTTCGGACAACACCTCAAAGCAATTGTATTTGGAGATCGGGCGTACACATTTATTTCAGACAGGCATTCTGGACCATTGAAGGCAATTTAAAATGTCTTCCCAGAATTTCACCATTCTTATTGCTTATGGCATTTAAAGCTCAACCTAACGAATGATATATCTAGCAGGGATCATTAAAAAGTTGTTTAAAAAACTTGCTTATGCTCTGACACATAAGGAGTTCCAAAAGTGTGTGAAAAATTTATCGAGGTTGACTCCCTACAAGCAATTAACTTCTTAGCCACCATGCCTCCTGAGCACTTTGCGAATGCTTACTTTCCCAGATGCAGATATGAGGTTTTATGCTCCACTGTAGCTAAAAGTTACAATTCTTGGATCCTTGAAGACCGTGAGCTTCCCATAAAATTTATGATTATTTCAATCCGAAAGAGGGTAATGATGAAGATAACAAAGAACCAGGAAAATATTAGGAGTTGACTACGATGTTATGTCCAGAAATGGAGAAGAAGTTGGCTACCATATTCAAACTTCTAGGAGAATGAGTCTGATAAGATATAACAATTTTGTCTTTGAGGTGCAGTGCATAGATACCTATACTTGTCTGGTGGGCCTCTCTCGATATTTTTGTTCATGCAATTACAGTCACGTTGAGTTTTCCCCAGTTCACATGTTGTGGTTTGCATTAGTTGCACTCATCGTCTTTTTACGACTATTGTGATCTGTATTTTCTTGCAGTTATATTTCGTCTGACCTATGAATAGTGTGCACATCTTGTGTTGATCAGTCATAGGCCTAATAAGGTCCCATAGGCTACTGATGTACTTCCACCTGATATGAAACGTCCTCCAGGAAGACTAAAGAAGAATATAGTGGATAATAAGGGTAGTGCAAGATATAAGAGAAAGATGAAATGTGGTCAGTGTTATAAGTTAGGCTATCATAACAAATCTTCATGCACTACAAACATCAACTAGTTATCATTTGCTTTTTTTTTTAAAATCAAACGATCAAATTCTATTTTTTTATTGAAAATGAGTATTTCTAGTGACTTTTATGTTGTTTTCTCAACTATATTTTTATGTTCAATCTGCTTAAGTATCATTTATTCAGATTTTTTTTATTAAGACTGCGACTCTGGTCTCAATGTTCACAAAACTCTAAAAACGAGGGGTATCTCATAAAAAATTGAGACTTGAGGGCATTTTGTGAGGACAACGATCATGATTGCAATTCTAATTATAACTGAGAAATAGGATATTTTTTTAGAACTACGATCAATGTCGCAGTCCTTATAAAAATTTAGAATTGAGGGCATGTTGTTAGGACTATGACTATGATCGCAGTTCTATTTATAACTGAGAAATAAGACATTTTTTTAGGACTCGCAGTCCTCATAAAAATTGAGGTTTGAGGGCATTTTGTGAGGATTACGATCATGATTGCAATTTAATTATAACTGAGAAATAAGACATTTTTCGAGGACTGCGATATTAATCACAGTCTTAAAAAATTTAGAATTAAAGGTTTTTGTGAAACTGTAACCATGATCACAGTCCTACTTATAACTGAGAAATAGGATATTTTTCGAGTGAAGGAGATCAATGTCGTAATCCTCATTAAATTTTAGAATTGAGGACATTTTGGAGAACTACGAAATGATCGCATTCTTCAAAAAACACCAAAAAATAGACTTTATTATAATACTGCAGACAACAATTACCAATAACAGATGCATTAAGATAATCATTCTAATATATATATATATATATATATATATATATATATATATATATATATATATATATATATATATATATATATATATAGAAGCATTCGAGTTTGTTGTCAACAACCAAAATTCACTTATATTACAATAATTATAAATGTTTACAAACATGTTAATATTTACACCAATTGCAAATTTATGCACATCAATGTTCATTCTTACTTTGTATATACAAAAACAATAATCAAATTCTCTTGCCAAATTCATCCTCCTCAAAATATTCAACTCCTTATTGTAGTTGAGCTCAGGGTCAGATATTATCATGTAAGCTAATTACTCTTTAAGCTTTCTGATCACTTTGTCGCTGATAAAATCTAGTGCAGTTGCACTCCAAGTGCAATGCACTTCATGCATTTGTACAGAAGCACAACACAATCGCAACAAAAAAGGCATGTTGAGATTCAAAATTCAAATTCAAATTTTAAATAATAACAATACAAATTGATATCTGAAAATTAAACCTACTCATTTGTCTATTGTGGGCAATCTTGTTGGTCAATCAGTTTTTCTGTACTTGTCCCTTAATTACTGCAGAGTCTGATTTTATTTCTTCTTTCACTAATTTGAGCATACGTTCTTTTTGCATTTTCAAAAAAAAAATAATCACAACGCAACAGAAACCGTATATTAAAGTTCTAACGATGAAGGTGTATCTTACCATAATATTAGCATCACTAATATATTGGTCTTTGTATTTAGCATTTGCACCTCTTGGTTGCATTGAGCTGTAGAAAGACTAATTGTGTGTTTGTTCATTAATGAATGTCATTTATATCTATATTTTATACCCTTATGCCTATTTTTGTCACTTTAATGCTGCACTAGTAAGTCTGTTTATGACTTGCAGATTTTTAATCAAAGAGTAGATTTTGAAGAAAATACCGAAAAATGATTAAAAAGAAGAGTTGCAGATTCAGATACATGGATACATATAGAGCCCACTTTCAAAGCAGAGATTCCAGTGGAGTACATTCATTAGATACAAAAAGCTAGAAAAAATCCAGAACCAATTGCATTAATTTTACAGTAAATCCGTCGTCCGAATGACGAATCCGCTGTTGACTAGTCAAAGCCTGTGATGCGCTTGACCCAATTGTTTTCTACTCAGCCTCAGAGATGTATTGTATGAGATGGCGAAAATGTTGTGTTTTACGGTGGATCCACCGTCCTTTTTAGTTGGCTGATGATGTAATTTTTCAGAATTTGTTTAGAATTAAATCTCAGCTTTAGGAATCCTTAGCCGATTGTTTTAAGGTTTCTGGGCCTATAAAAATAACCTGCAATCTCTTGTAGTCAGATATACCTTCATATACTTCATGCACCTTTCAATATTAAAATATTAAGGAGATTTTCTTCATAATAAAGCTTTTACTTTTAGTTTATTTTGCTGGTTCTTGAAGAAGGAGATTGGAGAAGAAGAGGGATACTACAAATTGGTTATTTCTTTTCTTTTTTTTTTCCCATAATCTTTATGTTTTCTAATTATAAATTTATGATTTCTTTTTTCCTTCATGAACTAAAGACTTTTTGCTAGGCTTAGATGTAGGCTATTCTATGGAAGATTATTCATAAATTGTTAATATCTAATTGTTCTTATTTATATCATTGATAAAGTCTTATTACTTTGTTAAAGTTTATAATTGATGGCCACAATTATATAGATTATTAGATTGGATAGGAAATAACTTAGCAACACATCTAAGAATAAGAATCACTTCTTATAAGCTGAGACCGATAGGAGAAGTATAGGTTATGCAACTTAGAGAGAAAAATCATAGATGTTAATGCTGCTTTAGTTAGTAAATTCACTAGATCGATCGATTGTGAGTTCTAATTTAATTTAGATTTAATGATGCTAGAGATTATTAATTATAGAAGAATTTTTCGATTGTTAGCAATACCTAAATAAAGTTTCTAGCATAAATAACTAGAATAATCTAATATAGAATATGTCAAAGCCCTAATGCCCTAGTACCATTCTCATTAATTAAAACAATTTCTTTTTATTTTAAAATTACTTTTTCAATTAAATCTACTTTTCAAATAATACTCAAAAATAATACTTTGGTAGTCAAATAACAATCTATGTGGGTTCGACACACTATTCATCACTATATTACTTGTAAACAATTGGTGAACTTGCCAATTCGCACACCAGTCATCTGTAGTGGTTAAAATTTTATCACTCATCAGGATGATGACACGTATAGCAACTAAGAAGAGCTTTTACCAAGAAATCCACAACTCTCAAAGTTCATCTCGGAGGCTCCGCCACATCCAACCGTCCCGAAAAGATCCTCCATCACGAAGACGTCATCAATCCGAAGCCACACACACCACCACTCTGAGGTTCCAAAAGACTTCAACCTCAAGTCAAAAGCCCCAAACATCAGTCCACCGAGATCTCTGCCCACCATTATGCAGCTCCATCCTCCTCACGTTCATAACATATAACGCCTCAATCAGCACGGGCAGTTCTGAATAGTGACGGATTCCCTGGCCTGCAATCCCAACCAACCAGCACTAGTAATCACAGTCTTTACAATAAATTTAGCACAAACAGATTGTGCAGTTACAATAGTCCGTTAATTCTGCCTCCACGCCGACATTCCTGTCTGGTATATATGATCCTTCTTCTTTAAAGAGAAGGGGGATTGCTTCACTGATCCTCAAACATAAACATACACCATACACTAGTAGTTTATTGTGCTAGTCCATCACTACACTGAAGTTTTCCTGTTCTAGTAACCATCACACTAGCAGTTTCCCGTGCTAGTTCACCCTTCCACCACACTGACAGTTTTTATCTGCATATTCTTAATACCATTTCACCCACCGATTCTCATGCCCAAGGGTCTTAGTCCGCACCGCACGGCGCTCTTAACTTGACAGGTATTTTTTTCTCGTGTGTGTTCCGACACGTATCACCCATGGAGTGCCTCAAATCGCTTGCGGTGGGTCCAATATACGGTAAGCCAATTTTTATCCACCACAAGCTGGTGCTTCTAATAAGATATGAGATCACACTCAAGATCTCCCTGCCTTTGAACCCAAAACCTTCCTCAAAAAAGCCTCTTCCATAACACCGATGGCCCTGAGAAAATAAACCAGCTTTCATAACAGCATCCCATTAAAGGGCAAGATCATCAGCATTATCGGGGCACGCCCCCCGCCTGCCATCGATCAACAATATACTACTGAGGACATTGGCTCTCCTTGCCTCAGGGGCAACCACCAACATCTGAGTACCCCCTCGCAGTACGAAGATCAGATCTTTCAGATGCTTGCCAATATGAAGGAGCAGCAAGCCCAGTCAGATCATGATTAAGAGCAGACGACTCTCAACCGCGAAAATGCTATCCATGAAAAAGAGGCATTGAGGTGGCTCAACGAACAACTCCGGGTCCAATTTGCTGCCCTCTAAAACACTCAAGACACAGATGCAATCAAAAAGCGGCCCCAGAATCAAAGAATCTCCTAACATCTGAATCCTCAACAAGTTAGTCCAAAGATAGATCGAGGAGGCTAAGCAGTAGCTCCATAGCCAATCAACATTGTCAACTGTCAAAGTCTCCTACTCTCCTTTCTCCGCTCTCTGAAGAGATCCTAGAGTGCGAGTTTCCAAGAAAGTTCTCAACTTCAACCATCAACTACTACTTCAGAGTGGGTGACCCAGTTCACCACATCAGGCATTTTCAAGATAAAATGGTGATCTACTCCCGTAATAATCTGCTTTCGTGCCTAACCTTTTGTCCAACCTGAAAGGCGTGGCTTCGGATTGGTTCAACTCTCTGCCGCTACATTCTCTCCGCAACTTTGAGGAAGTGACCAAGGCATTTCTCACCTAATACGCCTCCCACCGAAAAGCCAAGAAGAATAACCATCACCTCCCTTCTTCGAGATGAGGAAGGGTGACAGTATCAAGTTTAACATCGGCTATTTCTAGAGCCAGCTTGTCGAGATTCCCAACTGCGATGAGGATGTATCTAAACTCACATTCATTAGCAGACTGCAGATTTTTTACCCCCTGTACAAGCACCTGCTGAAGCATGATATCACACAAATGAGTGAAGTCTTGTCTCGGGTCTAGCCTTACATTTAATTAGAGGAAGTCATGAAGAGTTCAATCAACCACTCTCTCAAACGCAGCAATGACAAAGAGAAGATGAACTCGCAGCGTGTGACTATGACATATACCATTAACTAGAATCGGGGCAACCTGCCTTCAAGAAGCAGACATTCTTGATTCTTTCTCCAAATCCACTCCGTGCCTTCAAAGCGGAACAACACTTCACCCTGCTAAGGCTTCCTTTCAATGAGGTCTTCAATGCCACAAAGGACCAACCCTGGGTAAGACCCCAAAGCCAATCCAATACAACCCCACACTCTCCGGAGCAGTAAAGTATTATTCCTTCCATGAAAGCAAGGGACACAAAATCATCCACTATAGAAGTCTCTGATGGAACTTGGAAGAACTTGTCGTCAATACTTCCTTAAAAAGTACGTATTTACACCTGGAGCAGACACCAGTGCCGGACAACCAAGCATTCCGCCTCCTACTCAATCACAACATATGCAATCACTCAGTACAAAACGATTGAGTGACCTGATTCCTCCAACAAGGACAGGGGAGTACCTCCACTAATAACACCCCCTGTATTTCAATTTAATTCCATGTATTTTAAAATATCAAATAAAATTATATTTTTGCTCCTAACCATTTCGGCTCACCTCTGCTGCTAGGATTACCCACTCTCAAAGACCCACCAAGTTCGCCACTTCGCTGATGGATCTAACCCCACTCGGAGATGACTGCAAACCTAACTCCACTGATGAGTCTCACCCCCACTTGGAGTCCAATGCTTGCGCGCTCCCCTAGTGGGTCTCAGCCCCGCTCGAAGGCATTACTTCAAGCACCAGACATAGACTCTCTCTCGATTAGCCCCCAAGCAGTCGAAACCCTTCGCTGCGGGCGTGTCCCCTGCTCGGAGTCCCTGCCCCACTGATGGGAGTATCCCCGCCAGTCCCTGATGCTTGTACGCCGTAAATTGGGAGTGTCCCCCACTTGAAGGTGGCAATGCAAGCACTAGCTTACGGGTTCCCTCTCGATTAGCCTACAAGCAGTCAAACCCTCCATTGTGGGTCCTACCCACTCAGAGTTTCACTCTGCTGCAGAGATTTTTTTCCTCTCAGAGTCCCCGTTTGATGTTCCATTAATAGGTTACACCCCCACTCAGAAACATAAACATTAGCCTACGGGCTTCCCTCATCTGACCTACGGGTAAATGACTCCTAGTAGCTTTTCTTTGCCAGTGCTAACTCTGCTGCTGGGATTTTCCCCACTCGAAGGTCTAAATTGCCACTATACTGATGGATTTTACCCCCACTCGTAGTCAACGCATCTAACCTGTTGATGGATCCATACCCCACTTCAGGTTCCTACCAAGTTTATAGCTCCGTTGATGGTGATCGGGGTAAAATCGCGCACAAAAAGTGTATGTTTTGAAATGGATGTTTAAAGTGTGTGTGCTTTGGCTTCCTCGATACTTCCGTTATAGCATAGAGGCTAAAGCGAGTCAAATCCACAAGGACGGGAGGCGATAGAAGCTTTACTGGTTGATTCACGTGTTTGTTAAAGATTCTTCAAAGTTTTAAAGAATGAAAAGAAAGGAAAAGAAAGAATGAAAAGGAGAAGAGTACGGTGAAATACGAAGAAGTGGGAAACATAGAAAAGAATATGTTTGTGATTTTTGTTGTATTTCTAAAATAAGTGAAAAGGAAAGAAAACCCATGGCTACTAACTACTAATGACTCCACCAACATGCTAACCTCTTAGTGATAGTTGCCTTACATGTATCCTTGGCAATCACTAGTCCTTGGTTCAAGAGCTTTATAAAGTATGACCCATATGTAACTCTTCACAATCCAACTCAACAAAACAAGTACAAGCTACACTTAAATCATCAAACCTAATAAGAGCAAGCATGAAGTAAAGTAATGTTAGCTTGTTAGTGGTTAGGAAGTTAGAGTTAGATCCATCATCATGAGCCATCAATGGTTCTTGCAAGAACAAGGCCAAAATGAGGCTATTAGATTCATGTGGATTGTAATACCCCTCTCCCGGGATACGTACTTAGTTACGTATTCAGTCTTTCGATCGTATTTTCCGATTTACCTTCCGTATTTGACTGATTTTAATTTCAAATATCATTTTCCAATATTTAAGATTTTATGAGATTTTCTGGGATTTTCTGGAATTAAAATGAATTTCTCCGAAAACGGTGTCGGCCAGTGCCGCTGACCGATTCCCGAATTTTTATCTTCCAAACTGTTAGGAATTTTTAGAAAGTCCCTTAGACTTTATTACTTAGAATCATATTTCCTACTTATACACTTTTTCTGAGAATTTTATGAATTTATGAAAATTCTTTCGGAGTCGGTAAATCTCTGATTCCGGGATTTTTAATTTCAAAACTATACAGTATTTCTTCAAACGAATTTCACCATGAGTCTTCAAATATTATTCTTGATTTTTGGTAAAATTTTCAGACCATTCCGAGATACTTGAATTTCGGACATTTTTCCAAAATTTGCAAAATTCCTTTTCCACCTCATGTGCCACCTCATTTCCCACTCACAATTCACCTAACCCCACTAACTCTCTCTCCTCCTCATGGCCGGCCATGTGTCCAAGAGGGGACACCTCACCCCCACATTTTTGCAAGAAAACCCTCCACTTCCATCATAATCCCAACCTCCTTGCAAAGATCCCAAAACTATAAATTCAATTCATTTGCAAATTTCCCCTTTCTCCTTCATTTCTTCACAAGAGAAGAAACTCTCCAAGATCTCCTTCTTCCTCACAAACCCTAGCTCCAAGAGAACACCCAACCTCTTCACCTTCACCTCAAGGTCCCTAAGGATTCAACTAGGGCTTCATCAAGGGAGCTCAACTTCAACCATCACTCCATAGGCAACTCCAAGATCAAATCCTTCAACTCAAGCTTCAACAACAAGTGTGGATTGAAGCCACCATCTCCATCCTTGGATCAAGTCTCAATTAAACCCATCCATGTGAGTATCTTTACTCACCAAGACCTAGTTAACACCCCAGATGCTTGTGGTAGAGATCCTTGTACACTTGTAACATAAAAATCCAATTTTTAGGTTATCAAAACTAAAATCCAACCTCCCCATGTGTGTATAACTACTCACTAAGGCTAATCCATCTTTGGTGTACTTGTGTTGGTAGATCAGGCCCCCTAATACCTTAAAAATCCTATTTTTAGACTGTTAGAACCAACCCCCCTTGAAATCTGATTTTTCTGCTCTAACAGCAGCAGATTTCAGAGGATCGGTCGACCGGCAGTCGACCGATCACTCGACCGATGTGCACAACGTGCACAGCTTTGAGCTGGCGGTCGACCGGCAGTCGACCGTCACTCGACCGGCTTAAGGAATTTGTTGTGGACCAGTCGACCGGCAGTCGACCGGCCAAACCTGGAGCTCACGCACTTTGTACGGTCGACCGGCAGTCGACCGGCACCCGACCGTTAGTTATAAACCCAGTCGACCGGCAGTCGACCGGAGGTCGACCGACAGCCTATTTCTGGGCCAAATTTCAGACTCCTTTCCTTTTGATTTTGATCTTGCCCTGATGTGTGTATGCTATATTAGTCTTGTTCTGTTCCATACCTGTACTGCATGACATGATACCTGATAGATCTTGCTTTATTATGCTTCATGACTTGTTGTTACTTATTATCATTCCATAACTTGTTAAATATGAGATATCACCACCCCTTCATGCTATCACTATAACACCAAGCATGATAAACCCGACTTTTATATATAAAATAGACCAACTTACACTGGGTCAGGGGGAAATATGCGGAATATCGATATGTGTTCGTGTTTACAGTGGTTTTAGGTATATTGTACAATTACTGTTCCGGTCTTACCTGAGGTACTCCAGGGGACCGAGGGGAGTGCTTGCTCCCTTTCCTGTTTACTGTCATGACAAGGGCATACATAAGTCCCTCCTGTTTAGCCTTGCGGCAGGTTCCGTCTTCAAGCAACGGAACAATCCTGGGCCGTGGTCCCGGGTATGCACGGGACCCACTGTAAACATAGTTCGTCGATACAACCGCTGTTTCCAATAACAACCTTGTTTCACTAGGATATGGATCTATGTGCTCTGGGACGCTGGGTCACATAGCTAGATATCACAGTAAGACAAGTAATAATAATAAGACGTTAATTGTAGATTTGTTGCATATGATCTTACCTTATTGAGTTTACATCGCTTGTTATTCATTGCTATTTATTGTAACTTCATTGCCTTTTATTCATGATCCTTATGTCACTTGACTATCTTTTATTTGTTATTATATGTCTTGACCCTTTGGATTTGCATATTCAGATTCTGAGGCTTGGAACGAAGTGGAGCCTTCCACAGAGGACCGGGCCTATCTTTCTGAGCAGGCTGACCAGCTCTAGTCTCTTCGTGCCGACTCTTCCTTTTGGTTCACGGGGTCTCCATCCATTTCGTGAGCATTTTTGTATTTTTGGTTGTATAGGATTCATTTTGGACTTGGGTTGTGATAACGGACACTTGTAAAGTGATTTTTGCCTATCATAACTTGTATAACTTTGTATTTATCTTTTGTAAGTTGGCATATGATTATACCACGCTTTGTGTTGTACTCTGATACTTGTTGTATTTGTTGCTTAGCGTGTATACGTGGGGGCACCATCTGACCTACGTATATGCGTTGCAGTGACGTTCCCGTATCTGTGGGATCGGGGCGTTACAGGTTGGTATCAGAGCCTAGGCTCTCAAACCTAAAAGTACAACCAAGTGGCAAATTCTAGTGATTTGCTAATGCCAACTACAATGTACAAAGTTATATAGTCCTTCTCGACTTCGTCCTTGATTCATTCCTCGTATCCTAAACTCCTTCCCTTTGTTTCCAATTCCAGATCTTATCCCTTTCGGTATGGAGAGACGTTCGGGTCGCAACAATGTCGGGCAAGTACCGAATGGACCCGTAGGAGGAGAGGGTGCTGATATCCTGAGGATCATTCAGACTATGCTGGGAAACCAGCAACAGCAGATGGAGAATCAGCATCAGCAGACTGAGCTCCTCAGGCAGGAGTTGGCAGCCCCGAAGGAGCAGAAGCCGGGGAACATCTCAGACTTCCGACGGCTACAGCCGGCCGTATTCACGGGAGTCGAGAGGCCATTGGAGGCTGAACAGTGGTTAACAGACACCACCGATCTGCTGAACGCCGCCAGGGTGCCTAAGGAGAACCAAGTGGAGGTTGCAAAGATACAGCTGAAGGACATAGCCAGGACTTGGTGGCTTGCAGAGGAAGCTCGCTTGGAAAAACCTATCTCTTGGGATACGTTCTCCAAGAGCTTCTACAGTCGTTTCTTCCCCGCCACTGCTCAGAAGGACATGGAGGAGCAGTTCATCAGGCTTCAACAGGGGGATAGATCCGTAGATGAGTATGCTGCAGAATTTCTCAGGTTGAGTCGCTTCGCCCCGTACATGATAGCAGATGAGGAGCAGAGGGCAAGCCGGTTCCAGCAAGGTCTGCAAATGGACATTCAGATGTTCCTAATGCCCCATCATCTGAAGACCTATGCAGAAGTTCTCACCAGCGCTCGAGAGGTGGAGCGTGGGTTTGAGAAGAAGCAAGGAGATCAGAGGAAGGACCAGGCCATGAAGAGGCCGTTTGTACCGGTGGGCAGAGGAGGACCATCCAGAGCAGCGAAGGTCCAGGCCAGGCAACCATTCAGGGCAGTTCCTTACCAGGTGGCTCGACCAGGTCTTATCTGCAATTTCTGCCAGAAGCCAGGACACTCCCAGCAGAATTGCCGGAGGGCAAACGGATTGTGTTTGGTGTGTGGAGCACGAGACCATGCCGTGGAGACCTGTCCGCACAGGAGGATGGGATTTGCTAACCAAACCTTGCCGGCACCTCAGGGGCAGAATGTGCAGAGGGTACTACCAGGGCCAGTTGGGCAGAGGCATCAGGGACCAGTGATGAGGAGAGCCCTTCCCCTTCCTCCACCGCATGTTGCTCGCCCAGTGCAGAGAGGAGCCAGAACAGCAGCGGGGCGTGGTAGAGGTCAGGCCTACAACCTGACAGCAGAGGAGGCTGAGGCTTCTGAGGAGGTGATTACAGGTAACATCAGAGTTCATTCTATACCTATTCTCGCTCTCTTCGATTCGGGTGCATCCCACTGTTATATCTCCGACCATTTTGTGGCTGTTCATTCCATACCTGTTAAGGCTTTAGACCACAAGTGGGAGATAAGTACAGGGAATGGGGTAGTTGTATCTTCTAGAGTTTGTGCTGACTGTCCAGTGGAGCTTTGTGGGAAGATCTTGGCCATAGATATGCTCGTACTAGACACCAAAGGGTACGACGTGATCTTAGGCATGACTTGGCTCAGTCAGTACTATGCTGTGATTGACTGTAGAGGAAGGAAGATCATTTTCAGAATCCCGCATCAGCCGGAGTTCCAGTTTAGTGGAGAGGTGAAGCCTGCTAAGAAGGAGATTCAGATGACCACTTCGGAGGTTCAGGAGGGAGTGCCAGTGTGGGATGAATTTCCAGAAGTCTTTGCTGAGATTTCAGGACTTCCACCGGAGAGGATAGTGGAGTTCTCCATTGATACAATTCCAGGGACAGCTCCTATATCTAAGGCTCCGTACCGGATGGCACCGACGGAGTTGGAGATCTTGAAGAAGCAACTGCAGGAGTATTCAGACAAGGGATTGATTCGACCAAGCACTTCACCATGGGGAGCTCCAGTGCTATTGGCGAATAAGAAGGATGGTGGTAAGAGACTTTGCATTGACTATAGGGAGTTGAACAAGGTCACCATCAAGAACAAGTACCCCTTGCCCAGGATTGATGATTTATTTGATCAGCTTCATGGAGCCCGTGTATTTTCTAAGTTAGATTTGCAGTCGGGTTACCATCAGCTGAGGGTGAAGAAGGAGGATGTTCCGAAGACGGCATTCAGGACCCGATATGGCCACTATGAGTTTCTGGTTATGCCTTTCGGAGTCACAAATGCCCCTGCAGTCTTCATGGACTTGATGAACCGAGTGTTCTCCCCTTACCTGGATCAGTTTGTAGTTGTATTTATAGATGACATCCTGATCTATTCTAAGAGTTATAGGGAGCATGCAGAGCACTTGAGAATTGTGTTGCAGACTCTTCAGCAGGAGCAGCTTCATGCCAAAAGGAGCAAGTGTGAATTCTGGTTGGACAGCATAGCTTTCCTTGGACACATAGTTTCAGCAGGAGGGATTGCAGTTGACCCTAGTAAAGTCCAGGCAGTGAAGAATTGGCCAGTTCCGAAGACGGTGACTGAGATAAAGAGCTTTCTGGGACTAGCCGGATACTACAGGCGCTTTGTCCAGGATTTCTCTAGACTTGCAGCTCCGTTGACCAGGCTCACCAGAAAAGGGGAGAGATACTTATGGACTGAAGGATGTGATGCAGCTTTTGAGCAGTTGAAGCAGAGGCTTATATCAGCTCCAATCTTGAGGACCCCTTCAGGAAGAGGAGGGATGGTCATTTTCTGTGATGCATCAGGTAAAGGCCTGGGGTGTGTGCTTATGCAACATGATCATGTTATAGCATATGCATCTAGGCAATTGAAGCCTCATGAGAGGAATTACCCAACTCATGACTTGGAGTTGGCGGCTGTGGTATTTGCTTTGAAGATCTGGTGACACTACCTTCTGGGAGACAAAGTGTTGATATACACAGACCACAAGAGCCTCAAGTATATTTTCTCACAGAAGGAATTAAATATGAGGCAGAGGAGGTGGTTGGAGCTTATGGCGGACTACGATATTGACTTGCAGTATCATCCAGGCAAAGTCAATACCGTTCCTGATGCACTGAGCAGGATGCCAGAGAACAGAACGCTAGTCCACCTTACTCAGCAGAGGGAGTTGATTCAGGAATTCATCAGATTGGATTTGATGTTGGTGCAAGGAGGTGATAAGGCCGGGCAGTTCATGACTCTGCAGATCCAGTCATCTTTGATAGAGGAGATCAAGGAAGCTCAGAAGGAGGATCCAAGATTACAGACATTCAGAGCTCAGGTGGAGGCTGGATTGAGGACTGATATTTGCATTCGTCCGGATGGTGCATTGTGTTTTGGAGATAGACTTTGTGTTCCCCAGGGAGAAGTCAGACAGAAGATTTTGGAGGAAGCACACAGTTCAGCTTATTCTATACATCCAGGAGGAAACAAGATGTATCAGGACCTGAAGAGGCACTTCTGGTGGAATGCTATGAAGAGGGAGATAGCCCAGTTTGTTGCCAAGTGCTTGGTTTGTCAGCAAATTAAGATCGAGCATCAGAGATCAGCTGGACTTCTTCAACCCTTGCCGATACCCGAATGGAAGTGGGAGCACATCACCATGGACTTTGTGACGGCATTGCCTCGGAGTCCCAAGGGTAATAATGCGGTGTGGGTAATCGTTGATCGCCTCACCAAGTCAGCTCACTTCATACCATTCAGGGTAGGTCAGTCGACAGAGGTTCTGGCAGATAAGTATATGAAGGAGATAGTTCGTCTGCATGGAGTCCCAGTTAGTATAGTATCAGATAGAGACACCAGATTCAGATCTCATTTCTGGGAGAGTCTCCAAGCAAGTCTGGGAACTCGTCTGAAATTCAGTACTTCTTATCATCCTCAGACAGACGGACAATCTGAGAGGACTATCCAGATCCTTGAAGATATGTTGAGGGCTTGCATGATTGATTTTGGAGGATCATGGGAGGACCATCTTCACTTGGCTGAGTTTTCATATAACAACAGCTATCAGGCAAGTATTAAGATGGCACCCTTTGAGGCATTGTATGGAAGGAAGTGCCGATCACCGATTTGTTGGGATGAAGTCGGTGAGAGGAGTCTTTTGGGACCAGAGATCCTGATACAGACGACAGAGAAGGTCAGGGTTATCAGAGATCATCTCAGGGCTGCTCAGAGTAGACAGAAGAGTTGGGCAGACACTCGGAGGAGGCCATTGGAATTCCAGACCGGAGATCATGTGTTCTTGAAGATATCACCTACCAAGGGTGTAATCCGGTTCGGTACACGTGGGAAGCTAAGTCCGAGGTATATTGGCCCATTCGAGATCCTGGATCGTGTGGGAGATATGTCCTATAGATTGGCATTACCGCCATCTTTGGACGGGGTGCATAATGTCTTCCACGTGTCTCAGTTGAGGAAGTATGTCAGGGATGACAGCCATATTCTGGATCATTCAGAGCTGGAGCTGCAACCGGATTTATCATACCAGGAGCAGCCGATGGCCATTCTGGATAGGAGTGTCAAGACACTGAAGAACAGAGCTATTCCATTGGTATTGGTGTCATGGAACAGGCATGCGCCAGGGGAGGCCACTTGGGAGCGTGAGGACGTTATCCGGGAGCGTTATCCTCAACTTTTCACATCTTGATTGGGTAAGACTCTTTTCTTCTACTCTTCTTTACCGTTATCTTTCCTTGTATCCATATCTATCTGTTGCTTTTCCTGTTATCTTTCACCTTATGAAATTTCGGGGACGAAATTTTTGTAAGGTGGGTAGATTGTAATACCCCTCTCCCGGGATACGTACTTAGTTACGTATTCAGTCTTTCGATCGTATTTTCCGATTTACCTTCCGTATTTGACTGATTTTAATTTCAAATATCATTTTCCAATATTTAAGATTTTATGAGATTTTCTGGGATTTTCTGGAATTAAAATGAATTTCTCCGAAAACGGTGTCGGCCAGTGCCGCTGACCGATTCCCGAATTTTTATCTTCCAAACTGTTAGGAATTTTTAGAAAGTCCCTTAGACTTTATTACTTAGAATCATATTTCCTACTTATACACTTTTTCTGAGAATTTTATGAATTTATGAAAATTCTTTCGGAGTCGGTAAATCTCTGATTCCGGGATTTTTAATTTCAAAACTATACAGTATTTCTTCAAACGAATTTCACCATGAGTCTTCAAATATTATTCTTGATTTTTGGTAAAATTTTCAGACCATTCCGAGATACTTGAATTTCGGACATTTTTCCAAAATTTGCAAAATTCCTTTTCCACCTCATGTGCCACCTCATTTCCCACTCACAATTCACCTAACCCCACTAACTCTCTCTCCTCCTCATGGCCGGCCATGTGTCCAAGAGGGGACACCTCACCCCCACATTTTTGCAAGAAAACCCTCCACTTCCATCATAATCCCAACCTCCTTGCAAAGATCCCAAAACTATAAATTCAATTCATTTGCAAATTTCCCCTTTCTCCTTCATTTCTTCACAAGAGAAGAAACTCTCCAAGATCTCCTTCTTCCTCACAAACCCTAGCTCCAAGAGAACACCCAACCTCTTCACCTTCACCTCAAGGTCCCTAAGGATTCAACTAGGGCTTCATCAAGGGAGCTCAACTTCAACCATCACTCCATAGGCAACTCCAGATCAAATCCTTCAACTCAAGCTTCAACAACAAGTGTGGATTGAAGCCACCATCTCCATCCTTGGATCAAGTCTCAATTAAACCCATCCATGTGAGTATCTTTACTCACCAAGACCTAGTTAACACCCCAGATGCTTGTGGTAGAGATCCTTGTACACTTGTAACATAAAAATCCAATTTTTAGGTTATCAAAACTAAAATCCAACCTCCCCATGTGTGTATAACTACTCACTAAGGCTAATCCATCTTTGGTGTACTTGTGTTGGTAGATCAGGCCCCCTAATACCTTAAAAATCCTATTTTTAGACTGTTAGAACCAACCCCCCTTGAAATCTGATTTTTCTGCTCTAACAGCAGCAGATTTCAGAGGATCGGTCGACCGGCAGTCGACCGATCACTCGACCGATGTGCACAACGTGCACAGCTTTGAGCTGGCGGTCGACCGGCAGTCGACCGTCACTCGACCGGCTTAAGGAATTTGTTGTGGACCAGTCGACCGGCAGTCGACCGGCCAAACCTGGAGCTCACGCACTTTGTACGGTCGACCGGCAGTCGACCGGCACCCGACCGTTAGTTATAAACCCAGTCGACCGGCAGTCGACCGGAGGTCGACCGACAGCCTATTTCTGGGCCAAATTTCAGACTCCTTTCCTTTTGATTTTGATCTTGCCCTGATGTGTGTATGCTATATTAGTCTTGTTCTGTTCCATACCTGTACTGCATGACATGATACCTGATAGATCTTGCTTTATTATGCTTCATGACTTGTTGTTACTTATTATCATTCCATAACTTGTTAAATATGAGATATCACCACCCCTTCATGCTATCACTATAACACCAAGCATGATAAACCCGACTTTTATATATAAAATAGACCAACTTACACTAGGTCATGGGAAAATATGCGGAATATCGATATGTGTTCGTGTTTACAGTGGTTTTAGGTATATTGTACAATTACTGTTCCGGTCTTACCTGAGGTACTCCAGGGGACCGAGGGGAGTGCTTGCTCCCTTTCCTGTTTACTGTCATGACAAGGGCATACATAAGTCCCTCCTGTTTAGCCTTGCGGCAGGTTCCGTCTTCAAGCAACGGAACAATCCTGGGCCGTGGTCCCGGGTATGCACGGGACCCACTGTAAACATAGTTCGTCGATACAACCGCTGTTTCCAATAACAACCTTGTTTCACTAGGATATGGATCTATGTGCTCTGGGACGCTGGGTCACATAGCTAGATATCACAGTAAGACAAGTAATAATAATAAGACGTTAATTGTAGATTTGTTGCATATGATCTTACCTTATTGAGTTTACATCGCTTGTTATTCATTGCTATTTATTGTAACTTCATTGCCTTTTATTCATGATCCTTATGTCACTTGACTATCTTTTATTTGTTATTATATGTCTTGACCCTTTGGATTTGCATATTCAGATTCTGAGGCTTGGAACGAAGTGGAGCCTTCCACAGAGGACCGGCCTATCTTTCTGAGCAGGCTGACCAGCTCTAGTCTCTTCGTGCCGACTCTTCCTTTTGGTTCACGGGGTCTCCATCCATTTCGTGAGCATTTTTGTATTTTTGGTTGTATAGGATTCATTTTGGACTTGGGTTGTGATAACGGACACTTGTAAAGTGATTTTTGCCTATCATAACTTGTATAACTTTGTATTTATCTTTTGTAAGTTGGCATATGATTATACCACGCTTTGTGTTGTACTCTGATACTTGTTGTATTTGTTGCTTAGCGTGTATACGTGGGGGCACCATCTGACCTACGTATATGCGTTGCAGTGACGTTCCCGTATCTGTGGGATCGGGGCGTTACATGGATTATCATAAAGAAGTAATACTAGTTGGTGGTTAGTAGTTAGTTGGTTAGTAGTTAGTTGCCATGAGAGAAAATACTAGCTACACATGTAAAGGAGATTAGAGAGAAGAAAACATAGAGAGGTAAAGAGAGCACCTTTCATAAATTGTCACCTTCTATTACAAGCACTCTTGCATTCCAAGCATGTACCACTCTCTCTCCCTATTACAAGATCTAAAATAAATGGAAAATACAAGGGAGGAAGAAGAAGAAAAACTACACTAAACTACCCTAAACTACAAAATGAAAAATGAGAACTACCCTAAACCTTGCATATCTCCCTTCTACAAGCCCCTGGGGGGTATTTATAGGAATCTGGGGAATAGGGGGCCAGGGGACAAACCCTGGCCCGAAGCGGCGCGCGCGTCGCGGCCATCCTGGCGCCGCGCGCGGTCCTTTTGGTCCCCTGTCAGAGTCTGCTCTCGGATTCGTCTGTGCAGCCTCTGATTGTTGCAGAATTAGCCCTTTAGGTCAATGGCTATTCATGTAGGCCTTTAATCACCAATTAAATGGTGATTTAGATCTTCTTCTTCATTTGCACACCATGACCTAGAATCAAACAAGCAAGGTATTTATTAGCAGAATTTATTATCAAATAAATGTGAAGATGTGGTATAAATTATGCAAAATTAGATACTAATCAATGAGATTTTCCCTACTTGGAAGCAACCATTACTCCAACTCCGCTGTTGAGATTTCTCCCATTCGGAGGTCCGTATTGCCACTCTGCTAATGGGTTCTACCCTCACTCTGAGTCGACGCATCCAATCTGTCAATGGGTTATATCCCCACTTTAGAAGCCTATCAAGTTTGCAGGTACCATTGATGGGATTACCCCCCGCTCAGAGACAACACCACAGGCTTGCCAAAACACTCTAAACCATCCTATCTTACCGGAGATACAAATTAAACACTTCGAAGAGGAATGATCATCTAGGTATTATCCAAACATAAACCTATTTTATTCTAATAACTGTTGATACTTTAAAAAAGACAAGATTCTTGACTGGCTTGAACAATGTTTAAACTTGTCGACATTTACAAAAGATAAGTGATAGACAAGCTGACGACCAGTTCTGTACCCATCTCCGAGGGGATAGCCTCGCCTGAGAGGCTAAGTTTGCCCAACTTCACCATGAAGCCGTTCAAAGCTCTATCAGTGAGCTAACTTACAGTTTCGTCTGAAGTGCTCAGTTAACTCCGCAGAGAGTTAGCTTCGCTCAAAGCCACACGCAACCACGCAGAAGGATGGTAACTTCGCCACAGATGTTTATCCAGCTCCGCTGAAGAGCTTTCTTTTGACTTCGCCAGATGCTCCTTCCAGCTCCGCTGTGAGCTCGATGCGGCAGCTCTGCTGCGGGTCTTTCATGGTCAACGTTTGACCAATCAAATCTCCAGATGAGATCAAATCTCCTAGATCAAGATCAAATCCAATCGAGATCAGATCAAATTTGGCAGTTGTTTACCATAATCTCTTGACTCTTCTAAAATATAAGTAAGAAGATCAGGGGAGATCTTTTAGTTATTTGGAAAGAATCAAAACAGATCAGGAGATTGATGCTACCTGCTATTCCTAGCTTCGCGAAGCTAATTCTAGCCTCGCAGCAAGGCTGCTTTCCAGATTTAAACAGATTAACTCAATTTATTTTAGATTTTTAAGGGACAATTATACCCCTGCTCTCCCTATAAATAGCCCATCAGAGGCACAAGAAAAGAGAGGCATACGCACACACGCGCACAGAGAGAGAAGGCTAAACAGAGATCTATTCTCCCTCTTCCAAGAATTCAGAGAACTACTTCTCTAATCAGGGTACTGATACCCTAAGATCTTCCTCACAAGGAATCTCCGGAACCAGGCGAGAAGGAATTCCTAAGTGGAGGCAGTTTGAGAAGTAACAAGAGGGTTCTACCAACCTTCTGTTCTCCGATTCCCCGAACCAGGTGAGAAGGGAATCTCATCGATCGCATCGTCAAAGGGACAAAGTGGTCGCGCGCTGACCAGACTCCTATCAGCACACTTCTCCAGAATCTCAGAGGAGATCCACTTGTAATCTTTTTAGAATACTTGTAATTTAGCTCCTCGACCTCTTTTTTGTAAGTTTTCCCCTTTGCAAAATCAATGGAAAATAAGATGGCGACTCTGCTGGGGAGCTGTTTCTCCACTGTTGAGAATCAATTGTCGCAATGTGACGAACAGACCTTCGGGTCTATCTCTGAATTCAAGGAAGCCGGTGTGGCCAGAGTCCCTCTGGCTAAATCTTCGAAGCAAGTCTCTGTGGAGACAGATGAGGCCCTCTGCGAGCCTACCGCGGTCCTCTAACGCAACAAGGAAGCAGGCCCGCAATACAAAGATTAGAATCTTCAAACTGTCACCTTCGAAAACCTAGTCGTTCACTTCGACCAAGAAAAATTTGAAGAACTCCTCTCTGGGGGTGGCCCAATGCTCCATGCACGGAAGCATAGAAAGGTCTCCATGGCCAAGGTTTTGAAACAGAAACCGAAAGCAGAATCCTTCCAACACCTCCCAGTCTCGCGTGTGGCTAGTCAGGTTCCCTGCGAACCTAAGTATCCTCTTTCAAAGCAGATATGGAGGCCAAAGCAGAAGGCTCTGTCTGAAGCCCCAGGCGTAACTACGCCACATGTTCTGATCTTTGTATTGTTTTGTTTAGTATGTTGAATGCCATGTTTATTAGACCTTTGACATGCATGTATAGCTTTTAAGATCACCCATGTTTAGATAGACCCATTTGTTGTATTCTCACCATTGTTTGGCTATTATGTATATCTTGATACTAATAGCATGTGGATTTACATAATGATCATGTTTATGATTTTCATGTTGATTTATATCCCGTTTTATGCTTAATGATTTGATTACTTGTTTAGATGTTAGTTTTCATTAAGACTAGAATTTATACTTGTATATGTAGTGGGACACAAATAAATCTTTTTATGTTTGTACTTGAATGCCTATTTGTACCCATTAGATGTGCTAGTGTAGTCTAGTTTTGATGATTCATGCATTCTAACTTGTATTCCTCATTTTGAATATGTTTCTATGATCATGTGTTCTAACTTCATGTATATGTCTATCTTGTCCAAACTATTGATTATACATATACATCCTTGAGCCACGTGCCTTCATGCATATATTCTTGTGTACTCATTATGTTTAGGATATGTATATATACTTTAGTTTGTACATGACATACATATACCTTGAAGTTTAAATCGTTTTGATGATTTTCATGTTTTTAGGTAATTTCTATTGGTAATGAAAATCTAGTTTTTCATGTTTTCATATTTTCAAGGAATTTCATATGAGCTTAATTGAATATTTTCATGTTGATATGTGTCTCATTTTACTTGTACACTCACTTTATTAGTTTACACATGATTTGTTTTCATGAGACTATGATATAGGCTTTATGGACTTTGAGTGTTTAGTGATCATGTGATTTACATGTGTTTCATGAAAAACAATTTTGTTTTATTCCTTACTTGAAGGATTTCGTACTAGTTTTAAAAGTTTTTCCTATAACTAGTTCGTATTCTTCACTATGGTAGAGATTTTCAAACATACTACATTTTCAAACCTATTTTTGAAAACCCCTACCTTCTATGGGAGGATGGATGGGAGATCATGTTCATGTATGCTTTAAAATGAAAATCATTTAAAACTTGAACCATGATTGAGAGGTAGTTATATGATATATACACTTGATCTTATTGTTATTTCAATTGGTATCATTGAATTCTTTCAATTGGTATCAATTTTGACCTTTCTTGTATACTCATATATGTTTATATGTATGTATGATTTCAATTCCAAGAATATCAATTTCTATTGGTATCTATTTTTCATACATATATATGTTTGTGTTTATGCTAAGCTTGAGTTTCAATTTTGTTTCAATTGATTACTTTTAAATTGGTACCAAGCCTACGCATTATTTTAGTTTGTATTTCATAAAGGGGGAGAAAATTTGATTTTGTCTTTCAATTGGTATTTGATTCCCACTCCCTTACTTTATGATTGAAAATTTCAAATTGGTATCATATGTTCAAAATGAAAATTATTTACAAATTGGAATCAAAATTTTTGTTTAGACATTCAAGATTTATTATGTTTAATTTCAATTGGTATGAAGATTGTCATGTGTTTTGTTTAAAATTGGTATAAATATTTTTTTTGTTTGTTTCCTTTCAATTGGTATCAAGATGCTACTCTTTGACATATTTTCAATTGGTACCCTAATTGATTGTCACCCCTAATTGGTTTTGTTTTTTTTGTTTTAGACAAAAAGGGGGAGAAAAATTTATTGTTTTAGTTTTGCTTTTACCCTTTATTGATAATTGATTCTTTGTATTAAAAAGGGTGAGAAGATTTTGTTTTATTTTGATTGTTTACCCCTTTGTTGATGATTGACAAAAAGGGGGAGAATTATTTGAGAAAGATTTTGAGTTTTATATATGCATGTTTATGTTTTGCATATATTAAGTTTAATTTAGTTAATTTTAATTGGTATCTAGAGCATGTTTTGTTTTTGAACATTTCATTGGTATCTAGAACCTTTTTATTGTTTATGCATATCTATGTATGCATTCATGTTTAAAGAGCTTTCATTGCATATTTATTGTTTATTTGTTTATGCATGAGTTAAGGGGGAGCTTCTTTGAAGCTTAACTTTAATCCATACATATATAACTCCATGAGTTTTGTCATCATCAAAAAGGGGGAGATTGTTGGCCCAAAGGCCTTCCACCCTAGTTTTGATGATGATTAACTCATGTAATTATGTTTACTAATATTCTTGTGTTTTTAGTCTCAGATCATATAACAAGATATTAGTTTGGTGCTTGCTGTTGACACTTAAAAAAGACAAGATTCTCATTGGTCCGAACGATGTCTAAACTTGTTGACATTTACAAAAGACAAGGGACAAGACGAGCTGAAGACCAGTTTTCACCCATCTCCAAGGGACAAGGAAGCGGCTTGGACTCCACTGATCCAGCAAGCAGAACAGTGAACCCGGATTGTTTCTAAACAGACCTCAGCAGGTCTAAGATGCTAGCATTTAGCATTACATTAGCCCAAGGAGATAGCCTCGATTGAGAGGCTAGCATCATCCAACTTCGCCAGGAAGCTAACTGGCAGCTTCGCCGAAAAGCCTCTTTTCAGACCTCGCCAAAGATTGCCTCTAGCTCCGCTATGAGCTTTAAAGCGGGCAGCTCCGCTATCAGCCTGCTATGGTCAACCTTTGACCAATCAAATCTCCTGATGAGATTGGATTCAATCAAATCTAATCCAATCAGGATTCAAATATGGCAGGTGATTGCCGCTATCTCTTGACTCTCTTGAAACGAGTAAGAGGATCAAGGAGAATCTCCCAGCGATATGGAAAGGATCAAAACAGATCAACCGACCTGCCAATTCTAGCTCCGCAGAAGCTATCCTAGCCTCTCAGCAAGGCTACTTTCCAGATTCAAACAGATTCGGATCAATCTGTTTCCATATCTTCAAGGGGACGATTATACCCTTGCTCTCCCTATAAATAGCCCGTGAGGATCGCACAAGGGAGAGAGGATCGCACAAGAAAGAGGGATCGCACAAGAAAGAGAGAAGACTCCACAAGCAGAGACTTCTTCATAACGCACCGTGCGCTCTCTAATTCAGAGACCTTTCAAGAGAAATACTTCTCTTTTCAGGGTAGTGATACCCTAGCAACCTCTTTTCTTCAAGGAATCTCCGGAACCAGGCGAGAAGGAATTCCTCACAGAAGGCGATTTTGAGAAGTAGTAAGAGGGTTCTACCAATCCTTTATTCTCTGATTCCCGAAACCAGGCGAGAAGGGAATCTCATCGCTCGCATCGTCAAAGGGACAAAGTGGTCGCGCGCTGACCAGACTCCTATCGGCACATTTTTCCAGAATTTCTGAGGAGATCTACTTGTAATCTTTTAAGAATACTTGTAATTTAGCTCCTCAAACTTTTATTTGTAAGTTTTCCCCCTTTGCAAACATAATGGAAAACAAGATGGCGACTCCGCTGGGGACTGTATTCTCCTCTGCTGAGAATCAAGTGTCGCAATGCGGCGAACAGACCTTCGGGTCTATCTCTGAATTCAAAAAAGCCGGTGCAGCCAGATCTTCTCTAGCTAAATCTTCAAGCAAAGTCTCTGCGGAGACGGAAAAGGTTCTCTACAAACCTGCCGCAGTTCTCTGGCGCAACAAGAAAACATGCCCGCAGCCCAGATCCTGCACTTTTGAGAACCTGGCTATCCAGGTCGATCAAGGAAGATTTGAAGAAGTCCTCTCTGGGGGTGGCCTGACGCTTCGAGCACGGAAGCACAGGAAGGTCTTCATGGCCAAGGTTTCAAATCAGAAACCAGAGGTAGGATCTTGCCAGCACCCCACAGCCCCGCTTGTGGCTATTCAGGTTCCTTGCGAACCTAGGCGTCCCCTGTCAAGGCTGATATGGAAGCCTAAACAGGAGTCTTCAACCAAAGCTTCCGGAGTAGTCATGCCGAGACTGCGCCTCTCCCGCGAAGAAAAGGGTAAGATGCCCATCTGCCCTGACGATGTTGCCAGCCATGAAGTCACGACGGCAATCATACCGTCACCTAAATCAAGGGCAGCAAAGCCTTTTGTCAGCTTCGCTTTCACAAGCGAAGCTATTGTACCGCAACGAATTCACTGGGTTCGCGGCCGCAAGGCTAAGACCGCAGTGTTATCTGAGGTTGATCCCCTTCGCAGCAGAATAGCGGGCAAGGCACCACAGCGTGCTCCGCTCCCTAATTCATCAGGCACTAAGCTCGCACCCATCGGTGAAGCTAGCGCCAAAGTACTATTCAGTACTAATCCCTTCTGCAGGGATAAGAGGAACGGAGCATTATCCCTTGTACGCTCCAGAAAGGCCTCTCCACGGGGTTGTTCAGGCTCTGTTGAACCTAACCCGCGACAATTCTTGGCAAATAAGCGGGAATTGGAGTCTCTCCAAACCACCTCCCCTTGTTGTCAAAAAGGATGCCGACTTGTGACAATCCATTCAGCCCGTTGTCGGCAATATCCAATCAAGGCTGCATCTCCGCACAGTCAATCGGCGTTTAACCGGTTGTCCACACATGCCACAAAGAAGCATCATGAAAGGAGTGCTTCGCGAGGCCCAGCCTTCGCGTCCGTCAACATGACCGGAAGAGGACCAGAGCGACACAGGGAGGGTCATACATCTGATGATACCCCATTCGGCTCCCCAGATCCAGATTATAGCCCGGGCTTGGGTGAAGTCTTGATGCAAGAAGAAGGTGTTTTCCGAAACACCAGATCCAGGGTGGCGATACCCTATAATTATGAACAGCCTTCCTCCTCGACGGTCCCAACCGTGCCACAACTTAGGCGGTCGCCCCAATCATCTGATGGAGAAGATGAAGACAGCGGGTATGCCTTTTCAGCAACGGTCAGTTCTGTGCGAACGGACAAAGCATCGGTTAATATGGCCGATAACACCAATGACGATCTTCGTCGGCGTTTGGAAGCTCAGGAGCAGACCTCTAGAACTCAGCAAGAGGCCCTGGACAATATTCAACAGATGCTCGCTCAGCTCCTCAGCAACCGGAATGATGATACCGGGAGTAATCATGACGAGGAGGGACATCTCAGCAATGATCCGCCCAAGACGGAGAGATCTAAGGGAGGCTCTTCCCTGGATACCGAAGTCCTTAAAGGCCTTCAAGCTCAAATTTCATCCCTGACTCAGAGGGATGAATTAAAGAAAGTAGGGGCAGTTCGTCCTTACCCACTGGAGTGGGATTCGGTGCCATATCCGCCAAAGTTCAAACCACCAACGTTGCATACGTATGATGGTAAGAGCTCGCCCAATCAGCACATCTACTATTTCCGGTCTCAGACTGGTAATGTTATAAGCAATGATGCCATCATGGCTAGGCTGTTCATTGGCACCTTAAAGGGAGTGGCGTTCGACTGGTTCCGAAGCCTCCCTCCGGGCTCTGTCAATTCCTGGATTGACCTAGAAACTCGGTTCCTCTCTCGCTTCTATGAGGATGACACCGAAGTGACCATGGACAAACTCCTCTCCACTGTGCAGAGGAAAGGCGAATCTGTCCGTGAATACATTGAGCGGTTCAGAAATCTATCTCTGATGTGCCCAGCAGGGATGCCATTACCCATGCTCTTACAGACATGCAGGCACAACTTCTTGGATCAAGTAGAAGTCCGCATGGGGGCTGTCAAAGCCCATACTTGGAAGGAATTGGTCGAACAAGCTGAGATAGCCGAGAAATCGGCTAAGAAGTTTGAGCCATCCGCCCCTAGAAGCAAATGGGGCGCGAACAACAAAGGGCGTAGCGATCTCCCGCAGTCTTCTCAAGCTAAGGGAAGGAGATTATGTCCGTCGAGCTGACCGAGGACATGCAGTCAAAGGCCAAGAAGAGCGGCGTCAACAGCCAGGAGCCTAAATTCCCTCCAAAACAGTATTCCTTCAGAGATGATCAGGTGGTCACGATATTCCATCTGCTCCACAAAGGAAATAAGATGAAGCTACCGGATGCTCGGCGTCCTAATGAGATAGGGCGCACAAATGACCCCAAATACTGTCTTTATCATAGGATGGTCCATCATCCTACTGACAAGTGCTATGTCCTCAAAGACAGGATACAAGCCCTAATAGATGCCGGCGTCCTCACATTGAAAACGGAACAGAAGAAAGTCACTGCCAATATGGTGACTCTTGAGTTCGGCACTGCCCAGAAGGTCACAGTTCCCGACGGGACCTATTCAGCCTCGGCACCGCGGTTGGAAGTCAAGCATCCTCCAGCCATGACTCAATACAACAAGGGTCTCGCCCCTTTGACATTGGAGACGGGGGAAGTTATGTGGATACACCCTGACCTCGTCCAAGACGTACAGCAGACGTCGAAGGACTCCAGCAAAAAGGGCAAGTCCTGCAATGTCATCTCTGTTTTGCCAGATGATGGTAATCTTACTTCGGCTTCCGTCAGTGATTCGGAAGAAGAGAAGCATGCTTGCACAGCGCAGGCAGATGCGCCTCAACAGACGGGCACCCGGTCTGGAAAATCATACTTAAGGCAGTATGACAAGTCTACTGACGAGATACAACAGCAAACGACGTCAGTACCAATGCCGGCATCCACTCCAATTCCAGCCAAGGGAAAGGAGAAGCCTAAGGAAGTGCGGTTCGACCATGTTGAAGAAACCGTCAGTCCAAGGTTTAGCCACGCCCTTCCGCTTTGATATATTGGCTCACTTAGCCAATATCCCGGCTCGTATCACAATACACGAGCTTCTTCGTCTCTCTAAAGAGACAAGAGAAGCACTCAGAGATGCGTTAGCCAACTCAGAGTCCTTTCTGACATACATGCCTGAGGTTCCTGGTAATGAGATCCGGCCTTCCTGCTCAGAGTGCCATCACGCACAATCAAAGGTGCCTGCTATCACCTTCACGGCGGAAGATATGCTTCTCAAGAACAACAAGCACGATCGACCTCTGTACTACACCAGATATATTGGTTCAACATGCATTGAAAGAGTACAAGTCGATCCGGGGTCTGCACTCAGCATCATCCCCAAAAGGCTCCTCTATTTCCTCGCATACCATTGTACAGGTTGTCGCAACCACCACTACAATATACGGTTTTAACGCCGGGAGCAGCCATCCGCTTGGAAAGATTCGGCTCCGCTGTAGAATCGGAAGCTTGAAGTCAGAAGTGACATGCTATGTCATTGATGCTGACACATCATATAACTTGCTGCTAGGAAGACCTTGGATCCATGCCAACTGGATCGTTCCTTCCACCCTCCACCAATGCTTCAAATATGTTGAAGATGATGTGACAGTACGAACTGTCTTCGCTGAAAAGCAACCCTTCAAGGGGGTGGAAAACTACTTCACCGACGCCCTCCTGTATCAAGAGGCCGACGGAACGCCTGCAGAGCCATTGCCAGACGATGATGAAAGTGGCAATGAGGCGGATTCAGAATCCGAAACAGGCGTGCCAGCCATTCTGATTGGCGAACCAATTACAGCATGTTTCCTCAATGACCCCCATGTAATATCCCTTCTGATGAAGAGGGTGAATGGGTAATTAATGAGAGTATCTCTTTGGTTATCCTGCGAGTATTGGGTCAATTAAATCCATCATAGAGGGCTCTCTGCACATGCCCGTACATGAGTCAAGTTCGGCTACTACATCTGTGGAGGTTATAGAAGGGGCCACGCTGGTAATCCCTCCATCAAAGAAGGTCAGTTGCCGATAATCTTCGGTAGAACCCAGCCACGGGGACCTGCAGCTACAGAGTCAAGCTCGGACTCAGAAACCCCACAGTTCTTCCGTTATGCGCAACCGGCGCGCCATATTATGGAGAAGATGGGATATGACTTGAAGCAGGCAGGCGGCCTGAACTTCGGAAAAGGAAGACGCAACTTGATGCGTAACTCCGTCCCAAGAGGGAAACCTGCAAATTACTATGATAGTACACGCAGGGGGTTAGGGTATGTCACACCCACATCATCAGTAACGGTTCAAGTCAAAGACGACGAACCAATTCCATTACAGTCGGGCTCATCTGCCGAGTGGGACTCTGACATCAGCATAGGAGGAATGTTCGACGGCCTCACTGTGAATATGACTTCAGCCAGTCAATTGGAACCTGCAGAAGCTACTGATGAGGAACCTTGGGCCCAGCAATTAAGTCTCCAATGGAAAAAGCGGTTCGAGCTGTGCGAGCCACCTACCGAAGACAAGGTGATCCAGGTCAACTTGGGTAGTCAAGATCACCCCAAACCTATTTTCATAAGTGAAAGCTTATCACTCATCGAAAAGGAAGAATTGATAATGCTCGTAAAAGAGTATATAGATGTCTTCGCCTGGAGCTATGAAGACATGCCCGGACTTGATCCACAGGTCGCCATGCATCGTCTAAACATCAAGAACGACGTTAAGCCGGTCAAGCAGCAACAACGTCGGTTCCGCCCAAACATCATGGAGGCTATTGAAGCCGAAGTTCATAAGCTCATTGCTTGTGGCTTCATCGGGAGGAACAACATCCAGACTGGGTAGCTAACATCGTCCCCGTCCTCAAAAAGAACGGGAAAATACGGATCTGCATCGACTACCGTGATCTCAATACGGCCTGTCCCAAAGATGAATTCCCACTGCAGATCACTGATGTCATGATCGACAACACATGCGGGTTCGAGAGGATGTCTTTCATGGATGGCTTCTCAGGGTACAACCAGATCAAGATGTATCCTGATGACGAGAAGCATACTTCTTTCCGAACGCCATTGGGGGTATACTGCTACACTGTGATGCCCTTCGGACTGAAGAACGCCGGAGCAACCTACCAGCGGGCGATGTGCATGATCTTCCGCGACCATCTCCGAAAGACGGTGGAATGCTATGTTGACGACATTGCCGTCAAAAGCCGCAGCAAAAATGAACATCTTCGTGATCTGAGAACGATGTTCGACATAATGCGGGCTCATCAGCTGAAAATGAACCCGACAAAATCCTTCCTAGGAGTATCCAGCGGCAAATTCCTTGGGTTCATTGTCACATCAAAAGGGATCCATCTGGACCCAGACAAAGTCAAAGCCATCCAGGACATGCATCCACCAAGGAATCTCAAAGAGCTCCGAGGCTTGCAAGGCAGATTAGCCTACATCAGAAGATTCATAGCAAATCTTTCGGGCCGTTGCCAGCCCTTTACCCGTCTCATGAAAAAGGGTACTGCCTTCATATGGGACCAAGCTTGTCAAGAAGCCTATGAAGACATTAAGAGGTATCTCACAAAACTCCGGTCTTAGTGGCCCCTACATCAGGGAAACCATTCTTGCTTTATGTAAAAGCTCTGGACTATTCCCTCGGTGCCCTCCTCGCTCAGAAGAACGACAATGGCCATGAGCAGGCCATTTATTATCTGAGCAGGACTCTCATAGGAGCGGATCTCGCTACAATCCTATTGAGAAAGAGTGTTTAGCTCTCGTCTTCGCTGTCCAGAAGACACGACATTATTTGGTTGGCCAAACCATACATGTCATCTCCAGGGTGAACCCTTTACGTCTTCTCATGACGAAGCCAGGGTCGCTGAATTCAAGGTTGGCTAAATGGGCACTTCTGTTGTCTCAATACGACATGACCTTTACTCCTCAGAAGGCAGTTAAAGGCCAGGCCCTTGCAGAGTTCTTAGCTGCTCATCCAGTTCCAGAACATTCAAACTTCACGAAGACATCCTGATGAAGTCTTCGAGTCTAATGCAACCTCAGCAGAGGAAGTGTGGCAGATGTTCTTCGACGGAGCATCGCGGATGGGCCCCAAAGGGAAGATTATTGCCGGAGTGGGGTTGTGTTCATCTCCCCACAGGATCATATCCTTCCCAGAGCATTCTCCTTGACAGAATCATGCTCTAATAATGTAGCGGAATATAATGCTCTGCTCATCGGCCTCCAGCTCGCCCAGGGAATGGGGTACGCTACCTCGAAGCTTATGGCGATTCAAAACTGATCATTAATCAGGTTAAAGGCGAATACGAAGTCCGCCATGAGGATTTGGTGCCCTATTACCATTCAGCCATCGAATTGGCTAGCCTATTTGAAGGCTTCTACATCGGGCACGTGTCCCGATCTCAAAATACCAAGGCGGATGCCCTCGCTGCATTAGCAACAACGCTAGCCTTACCGGCCGACACCGAGTATCACCTCACAGTCGCAACCCGGCATCTCGTATGCTCCAAGCATATGCTGAGGATCCAAGAGGTCCATAATATCTCCGTGGGTCTTGAGCCGAGGGATTGGCGCTTCCCTCTCATTGACTACGCTCTGCACGGTCTGCTTCCAGACGATCCTAAAGAAGCGGCGTCCATCAGACGAAGGTCGCTCCGTTTCCACTATGATCCAACCTTGAAGACACTTTACCGTCGTTCATATGACGGTGTCCTCCTCCGTTGTCTCTCTCATTCAGAGGCACAGGAGCGCTCCAAGAAGCGCACGACGGCATTTGCGGAGCTCACCAGCCGGGTCCAAAGCTTAAAGACAGGCTGCACAGGCTTGGGTACTACTGGCCGACCATGATGGCCGATGCCACCCAATATGCACGAAGGTGTAAAGCGTGCCAAGTCCATGCAGACTTCATTCACCAACCTTCGGAATTGCTCCACCCTACTGCTGCTTCATGGCCATTTGAAGCATGGGGAATCGATGTCGTAGGGCCAATCAGTCCCTCTTCGGCAAGAGGTCACCGGTTTATCCTGGCAATAACCGATTACTTCTCAAAATGGGCAGAGGCCACACCGTTGGCCGAAGTTAAAACCTCCAATCTGATTAGCTTCATCAAACACCATGTCATCCATCGATTCGGTGTACCCAGACGGATCATCCATGACAATGGTCCCCAATTCGCAAGCCAAGGGTTCTATCGGTTCTGCGATAAATACCGAATTCAGAATGTGGCTTCAACCGCCTACAATCCTGTCGCCAACGGCTTGGCAGAGGCATTCAACAAGACAATCATCAAGCTGCTCAAGAAGTTTGTCTCCTCGAACAAGCGAGATTGGGACGAAAGCTCGGCGAATGCCTTTGGGCCTACCGGACTACGGTTCGGACACCGACAGGCAATACGCCTTTCTCCCTGGTATATGGGTGGAAGCGGTCATCCCATTGGAAATCCAGGGTGCCATCATTGCGGGTAGCCTTGACTACTAAGATGACATCAGAAGACAATGATCGCCTGCGTCTTCAAGAGCTCGAAGCCCTAGACGAGAAGCGGCTACAAGCTCAGCAACACATCGAGCTATATCAGGCTCGGATGTCAAAAGCCTTCAATAAGAAGGTCAAGCAGAGAGTCTTCCAGAAGGAGACCTGGTCTTAGCCGTCAGACGACCGATGATCATGACGCATAAGACCAAAGGCAAATTTCAGCAGCTAAATGGGAAGGACCGTTTGTGATAGAGACAGTCTATTCAAACGGAGCATACCGCCTTACAACTGCAGATGGCGACCTCTTCATGATGCCGATCAATGGCAAATTCTTAAAGAAGTATTATCCTTAATCAAGGATCTTGCTCTCGATCAGGTTAACATTACACCTCTGATCGAGATCCGCGCATCCGGAATGCGCACAAAGAGAGCCTCTCTCTTTCTCCAAGCTCCATCAAACCCGTTGATAGCTGGGGGTTTGCTAAAAATCCTAAGGGACCTGCTCCCATTTGATTCCCTCTCTAGAATCACCTACCAATTTCTCATCCATAGAATGGTAGGACCACATATATTCCGCTGTTATGTTAACATTAAACCTATGACAGCAATCCCCTCGTTTCTCCCCGTGAGAATGAGACCTCTAGAATCACCTACCAATTCTCATCCATAGAATGGTGGGACCAATATATATCTCTCTGTTACGTTAACATTAAACCTATGACAGTGATTCCTCGTTTCTCCCCGTGAAAACGAGACTTTTCCCCACTCCATTGCAATTTTGAAGCTTAGTGGCGTCTCAATTGGTTACGTCATTGCGACCTCTGAACCAGCAGACAGCTAAGTCTCAATCCCGAGTCCTGTTGACATTTACAAAAGACAGGTCTCGATACTCGTTGACATTTACAAAAGACGAGTATCACCTATTTTTGAGCTTGGTGGCTTCTCAACCAGTTATGTCATTGCGACCTCTGAACTGGCAGATAGCTAAGTTTCATCTATCATTGAGCCTAGTGGCGTCTCAATTGGTTACGTCATTGCGACCTCTGAACCAACAGACAGCTAAGTCTCAATCCCGAGTCCTGTTGACATTTACAAAAGACAGGTCTCGATATTTGTCGACATCTACAAAAGACAAGTATCACCTATTTTTGAGCTTGGTGGCTTCTCAACCAGTTATGTCATTGCGACCTCTGAACTGGCAGATAGCCAAGTTTCATCTATCATTGAGCTTAGTGGCGTCTCAATTGGTTACGTCATTGCGACCTTTGAACCAGCAGACAGCTAAGTCTCAATCTCGATGCTTGCTGACATTTACAGAAGGCAAGTATCTCCCCTTTTAGCCCTGCAAAGGGCTAACTTCGAGACTGGCAACATCTCAATTGGTTATGTCATTGCGACCTCTGAACCAACAGACAGTCATGTCTCATTATCCAAACAGCAGAAGTCAAAAGGAAAATTTTATATTAAAGCCAAAAAGATGGGATACATGGAGGAGCATATACAATGGCCTACAGGCGTACATGGTAAGATCGAATCCGATCCCCGAGCGAAGCTAGCCTCGTTCTCCTGTCATCAGCAGCCTGGGCCAGCGCCTGTGATCTTAGCTCAGCCTCATCGAAGTCCACCGCCTGAGCCAGACGAGCCTCGACCTCCGCCAAAGTCGCCCTCTGTGACGACTCCTGCCGTGCTAATTCCTCACTTTGAGCCCTAAGCTGCTCAAGCCGCGCAGTCTCTTCAAGACGCACTGGTGTAGCCTTGGATAAGAGGAGATTTGCTTTCCTGATCATCTCCTCGGCCATTCTAATCTTATCTTCGGCATCAAGAAGAGCACTGGTGGAAGCGTCAATTGCACTCCCAACCTCTACTTGCTCTGTCTCCAAGGACTTCAAGTCAGAGGAGATAGCCTCAGCGGCCTCTTGAGCAGCAAGCCGAGCTTCGCGCCTTTGCGCGACAAGATGTGAGAGCCGTTCATCAGCCAAAGACGCTGCGTCTGAACTATAGAGGCGGCGCCATTCCTCCACGTCCTTCTCAAGGTCAGCTACCAGAAGCTCTAGAGCAGCAGCTTGATGGTACCCCTCAAAGTCCCGGATACACTCAATGCCACGGGAGAGGACCATCTTCAGCTTCGAGAATGGCACAGGCGAACCCTTCAAGACTAGACCGATAGTCTGCTCAAAACTGTTATAGAAGCTGTCGACCAGATTACCGATGAAATCATTCTCAGCTTCATCAACCCTTGAGACAACCTCGGAGCAATCTACCAACCCAGTCGACACCGCCGCAGAAGAAGAAGCGGGAACATTGACAGCAGCAGGGCAAGCCAAAGGTGACCTCGGCGGAGTCCTCAGCGACACCAGCACGCCAGCCATCGCGGAGGTAGGACTGGCAACCACCTCTGGAGCAACAGGCTCAACCACCTGAGTTGGGGAGGCAGGGCTGGTGATCACCCTCAACTCCATACTCGCCGGCATCTCACTCGGGAGTAAAGGCATCTGTGGGACTGCCGTCTCCACAACCCCCGACCTCTCAGTTGTCATGGGCTGATAAGAGGGAGGTCGCCATACAGCGCGTCCAACACAGCAGCATCCGCCGCGGTCGAAGCACTCGACTCGCCCTCTAACCTCTTAGGAGGACCCTCCGCTTCCTTCGAAGCTGATGCACCTTGGGGACGAATACCTGCAACAAAACCAAGGTCAAAAAAAGGAGACGCAGCAAACAGGCGAAGACCAAGAGATCGTAGTCATACCGAAGGCCGATGTCACCTCGTCAGCCACATCGGAATCCAAGGGTCCCATCGGAAAGTTCTTACCAGACTCGACGTAAATGGCCGGCCCGCTCTCGCCCGCCGAGTCCCCTGCAGACCACTCAACAGAGCTTGATTCCACAGGACTTCCCTTGGAGGTCCCAACACCCGAAGGACCGACATCAGCTGCGTCACTCCCAGACTCTTGCGAGTGAGCGGAAGAGCTGGCTGCAGCCCTATAGGCGAATAGAGGATCATATTGGTCCCTTTGCTCCCCATGCTCCTCAGCCCCTGCAACAAAAAGCAAACGATGAGTTATTTAAAGTGCGCTGAAGGCATATTAGACGGGGGGCCAATCTTACCAGTAGTCGGTTCAGCAACCGACGGCTCAGCCACTAATGGAGCAGCAGAAGGAGGCGCAGCAGAGGGCTCACCCTCTACCACGATGGTAGGAGTCTGGCGACGGGGCCTCTTCGCCGACCTTCCTACGGGATCCACTCCCACGCTTCCTTTTGAAGTGGACATCAGAGTCCTCTTCTTCCACTTCCTCCACATGTTGTGAGGAAGCTGTCCCCCACTACACCAGACCCGGCTTCACGAATATCAGTTTCGTGGGCATCAGCCCTTGTCTCTGCCTCGAAATAAGGGCTTCCCGCATCAGAAGCCCCGCTGTCATCTACAGCGATGAACTCCTCTATGCCAGGAACACGGACTCGTTTGCCCTCCATCTTATCAGAAGCCTTCTGCCTCATCCGATGAGAAATTAACTTCACACCCGAACGGTTGGCATTAAACCCAGCAGGTGTGGAGTTCGAAGCCGCATACCATTGGCAGAAACACAGGGTCGTCCAAAGGCCGGGATCCCTCAGCGGCGTGCGCAGCCACGCTCCAGTGTCATTCGCGGTAAAGAACCGCCAACCACGAGAGCCCATCAATGAGGCTCCCCATGAAAGCCAGGTCCGATTGGGGTTGCCCACATACAACTGATCATACCCAAATTGGCGGGCAAATCGGCTCGGGACGTAGGGCTCCAGGTAGCAGGTATCCCCACTCCTGTACAGCAAATGCGAGGGCCGGATACAGACCAGCCACTCGAAAACACCCCGACTCATGGGAGATCGACCTGACTCCACATCATAGAATTCCTCGTTGTATCCTGCCCCTCGCAGGCGAAAAAAACAACGGAACAGGCTATAAGCGTCATAACGACGCACTAACTTACGGGCCTCGGCCACATAAGTTTTCTGCCACGAACGGCCTTCAAAGCGACGGAGAAGCGCCGTTTGAACACCCTGCGGAGGGTCTTCCCCAGCTCCAATTAAACTGGGGCAGTGCAAGGCGAACCACGCCATCAAGTAGGTGTACGGTAAACCTACCTAGGATTGGGTCCATCACAAGGCAGGACGGCACCCTTCCCTCGCCTTGACGCCATTGGCCTGCAGAAAGCCTCCGTCAGTGCACGAAGGCCCCTCTGAACACAACACACCATGGCCGGAGAAGACCTAGACGGTGGCCATGAACCAAGCGGACGGCAGGCAGCAGCACAGTCGGGTGGACGATGTCACCCGAAGAAGAAGGCACGACACATTCTTTAACCAGATGGTTAAGAAGCCGGCCAGCAACGCCTTGCGAGACATAGGCCGACGGGCCTGATGGTGAAAGCTCCGAAGAACATCACCCTTCTCGAAAGGACCATCATCTTCTGCCACGACGATGTCCTTTTCAGCATGCACCTCCATCCGTGCCAAGATGTCTTCTTCAGCAACTCCGCAATGAGCTGCCTCAGGCGCACTAGTCATATCCGAGAACAAGTAGTTCCCCCAGCTCCTCAAGCTCTTCGAGCTACCTTTGCCACCTGTGTGGATGCTGGAGAAAATGTGCAAGTGGCACATCAATTCCCGATATGTCTCGAGCAGAGCAGGCTCCTGCTTCTCCAGAATAGCCAACTCTCGCCTCACAGGGAAAGTACTCTTCGTATGAAAGAGACCCGAAGGGCAAAGCAGAGATCTCCCGCATCTCGTGCAGGGCCATGCCCAAATCACCAACTGGGGTGAAGAAAGTCCCCGAGGCCGGGCAATACAACTCAAGGATGGCGTAGAAGCACGCCACCTTCATCTCAATGCCGTAGCAGGTCGCCCTGACGGCCTCATGGAGGTTTAACCTCTCTAAATCCCCCTCAAAATGAGTGAGGACATAGTTGGTCAACTCCGCCCACCACGACCTAGGAGGGTGGACCCAACCGGGAGTCCTGAAATCGGTGGCGGGGTAATTCCCGTCAACTTCGCAGAACTGAGTGCCAAAGGTCGGCGCCGCAGCTGGGTTCTCTCCTACTGGAAGGTCCCGCGATACCTTCCCAGGGTATAGCCCCATTATGCTACGAGGATGGCCCGCCCTCGAGTAGCCGACTGAATGTCAACCTCCCGACACTTACAGACTCGGCGTTTAGACTCACGCCCCACGCCATCTTCCGAACTGAGTCGCGCTCGTGAAGGAAGACAAAGCAAAATGCCGCTTAGAGGACGGGAGATAGAATCTCTCGCCGTCCAACTGGAAGATCCACTGGCCTTCACCGGCCTGCAGCTGGCGATCTGGATCAGGAGCAGCATCCCCGAACATGAAGTCAGGCTTCCTGTAAGCCTGACGGTCGATATCTTCAAGTGGAGCCGTAGTCAAGATGCTCCGCATGGCCTGCGGACGACCCTCCTGGATGAGCGTATCCAGTACAAGGGAGCTCGCTCACTGAACAACGAAGCCTGCCCATAGAACTGCAAGCTGATGCTTCCGCCTGCTCGACTGGCTAGACCGAACAGACTGTTCTGGAGGCCGGAGGCGTGATGTACTGCCAAAAACAGAAGTAAGCTATGATTAGTTCACCAATCAAGTGGATGCAAAAGCATAAAAATTCACTAAGGCATAGCCTCGCTCAGGGGAGAAAGCCAGCAAGGCGATAGCTTCGATGAAGCATGATCTCGTGAATGAAACTGCATCTTCGCAGGAAGAAATCCGAAGCACCAACTTCAGCAGAAGCAGGAAGTGGTATAGCCCTGAGGGCTGATGTCATCAAAAGGGCATTATGGTCAAAAGTCATCATGACTGAGAGGACTTATTCAAGTCCTTTCCTCAAACAGTACGGAGACGGCCCAAGTTATGGCTTCGTGCGAAAGCCCAAAGAAGAACTGTTCAGTTCTTAACTCCCTGGTGCAAGCAAAATAGGGAAGTTGAAGGGAAACGAGTTTCCTGATAAGGACAGATCATACTCGATCGTCCTAATGGTCAAATATTGACTCCAAAGGAGTAAGAACCACCATCTCTAAGAAGAGTCTCTTACCAGCGACGGGTCGCTCGATGACCGGAGGAGGAACGCCCTCCGCTGCAAAAGTCGCTGCTTCCTTACCCGCTCGTCTTTTGGGCGCCATTGAAGAGTTGCTAGAGTCCTCGAAGATCTCTGAATGAAAGGGAAGAAGAAGAGGAAGAGATAGAAAGTTCTCTGAAAAAAAAGGAAGACCTTCCCATATTCAGCCCAATCGGGCTTTTATAGGCCAATCAGCGCCTGAAACGAGGCCTCGAAAAAAGGCCCATGCCGCCGTTTCGAATTAATTCGAAACAGCGCCCGAAGCGCCTTCCCGAGAAGCGTCGGTTCAACTCTACTAAGAGTTAACTTCGCACTAGTGCAAAAGTGCGGACCTCGCACAATCCTTCAAGGGCTTCGATGAAAAGCCTACCTTAGCCCTCTAAAAAGCGTGTGCTCGCGGTACACACCAGTCTCGTGAAGACCATTTGAAGGAAGGACTATGTCCTTAGCTCCGCACACAGTTTAGCCCAGCAATGGCCAAACTCTCAGTGAAAGTAAGCAAAAGTCAGATGATCAGACGATGAACTTTCATTGATTCAAAAGCAAGGGTACATTTGACATTACATCAAAGTTGTGTTTCATATAACACACCAATTTGCCTAACAAGGTCATTCGCATACAAGCGGTTTTATCTGGTCCCAGGCCAGACCAACGGGACAGGAAGGGCCTTCCTCCTGCATAGGGCCGTAGTCAGTGGCGCCCCAAGGACACGGTCATTTTTTCCACAAAAATGGCAGATCTTGCCAGGCCATTTTTTGTTGAAGCCTGGCAATAAAAACCTATCGCCGCCAACACGATAGATCACGTATAATGGGAATCGGCAGTGGTACCAGTGATCTAACAGGCGCGATGCCCACTTTCCTGAAGTGGATCGCCCCAAAGGCCACCAAAGTTGAAAGTCGGCAATGATGTCAGTGATCTCACAGGTGATGCCCACTACCCCGAAGCGGATCATCTCCGACAAAGCGGCTACCAGCCTCACCTCAGAACGAATCATCTCGTATAAGAGGCTGCCAACAACCCCTGGGACGCACATCCGCTGCCCCGAATTGTTCCTCCTGCTTAAAAGTAAAGCTTCAACGGGGAAGCATAAGACGATTTCATGGTTCTTCATCAAGTTACCAGATTGGCAAGCATAGCTCACTGCAAGGCAAATTAGAGCAAGTTAGCAACCAAGCACAGAAAGAGTTGCAAAAACATTAAGTCAGATTCTTCAGCGGCAAAGTGATCCGACTTCAGTCAAAGCAGAGGATAAGCCCCGCCTGCGCAGCAACTATGGGCTGGCTCAGCAAACGCCAAGTCATAGCCTCACCTCTATGGCAAAGTCAGACTGATCTTGTGAGGAACAGTCTCAACACTCACCAATATGGAAAGACTGGCTCAACCTTTGAAGAGACCAAGTCCTAAGTTCTGCCTGTGTAGCGACTTAACATGCAGTGATCTTTCTCTGATCAAATCAAGATGATAGCTTCACAGAAAGCTGTGCTGAAAATTCTTCTCTGCAGATCAGCCAAGTGCAAGATGAAGAGCAAGGGAGCCAATCCCTAAAGCAGCTATCAAAGCTAAACCAAGGGAGATAAATTCCCTAAAATCGGTGAAGTCGTTGAACGATCAAGACTTACTGGTCCTTGGCCGGTTAGACAACCAGAGTGGGTTTTCCCACTAATTCAGAGATCTGAGTATCTCTCACAACCAAGAGAAGAGAAGAAAGGCAAAACATTCTCTTCAGAGGACCTCAAGTGTCCTATTTATAGGCCCCATGGCCTGAGCACTCTCACCCCAAGCGTGGAAGCATGGGCGCATTCAAGGCATTTATTGCGCCTTGATGGAAGGGACGGTTTTCCCTTGGAACCGTGCAAAGGGAGAAAACGTCTCCCTCATGAAAGGCATTTATGGCGCCTTGATGGAAGGGACGGTTTTTCCTTGGAAACGTGCAAATCGGAAGAACATCTCTCTCGATTGGCGCGAAAGAAGGAATGATCCTCCTCGTAACCGCCCCACGGCAGTTGGCTTTGAAAAGGCAACAGGAGTTCCAAAGCGAACTTATTTCTGGAAGCCCGGACGCGGAGCTACCCCGACGCGAAGCTACTCGCGAACCAGTACAATTCTTCGGCGAATTCATCCCAAAGCAGGTTTGAAAGCGAAGCTGAACTCAACCATCATGGCGATGTTCATACTCCACACCACCATCACAACAGTTCAAAGTGTTCGGAGTCTGAGCTATTGCAGACTCTCGAAAACTTTGAAGGGGGTCTTGTTGACACTTAAAAAGACAAGATTCTCATTGGTCCGAACGATGTCTAAACTTGTTGCATTTACAAAAGACAAGGGACAAGACGAGCTGAAGATCAGTTTTCACCCCCCTCCAAGGGACAAGGAAGCGGCTTGGACTCCACTGATCCAGCAAGCAGAACAGTGAACCCGGATTGTTTCTAAACAGACCTCAGCAGGTCTAAGATGCTAGCATTTAGCATTACATTAGCCCAAGGAGATAGCCTCGATTGAGAGGCTAGCATCATCCAACTTCGCCAAGAAGCTAACTGGCAGCTTCGCCGAAAAGCCTCTTTTCGGACCTCGCCAAAGATTGCCTCTAGCTCCGCTATGAGCTTTAAAGCGGGCAGCTCCGCTATCAGCCTGCTATGGTCAACTTTGACCAATCAAATCTCCTGATGAGATTGGATTCAATCAAATCTAATCCAATCAGGATTCAATATGGGGCAGGTGATTGCCGCTATCTCTTGACTCTCTTGAAACGAGTAAGAGGATCAAGGAGAATCTCCCAGCGATATGGAAAGGATCAAAACAGATCAACCGACCTGCCAATTCTAGCTCCGCAGAAGCTATCCTAGCCTCTCAGCAAGGCTACTTTCCAGATTCAAACAGATTCGGATCAATCTGTTTTCATATCTTCAAGGGGACGATTATACCCTTGCTCTCCCTATAAATAGCCCGTGAGGATCGCACAAGGAGAGAGGAGCGCACAAGAAAGAGGATCGCACAAGAAAGAGAGAAGACTCCACAAGCAGAGACTTCTTCATAACGCACCGTGCGCTCTCTAATTCAGAGACCTTTCAAGAGAAATACTTCTCTTTTCAGGGTAGTGATACCCTAGCAACCTCTTTTCTTCAAGGAATCTCCGGACCAGGCGAGAAGGAATTCCTCACAGAAGGCGGTTTTGAGAAGTAGCAAGAGGGTTCTACCAATCCTCTATTCTCTGATTCCCGGGACAGGCGAGAAGGGAATCTCATCGCTCGCATCGTCAAAGGGACAAAGTGGTCGCGCGCTGACCAGACTCCTATCGGCACATTTTCCCAGAATCTCGAGGAGATCTACTTGTAATCTTTTGAGAATACTTGTAATTTAGCTCCTCAAACTTTTATTTGTAAGTTTCCCCCCTTTGCAAACATAATGGAAAACACTTGCTTCAAAAAGAGGAGTTTGGAAGCCTTCACTTGGTGATTCCCGTGCCCGAGCATCAAGATCATACCTTTGCACTCGGTGGATCACGTTTGGGATCAAGTCGGCTTGAAGATTGAAGATCGTCAAGAAGACTTAGGTATCCTAGTTTAGTTTAGAGTGTGTTTGATCGCCATGTGTAAAGCTTAGTATAGTTGATATGCTCGAGGCACAAACACACACGTTTTCATGTTTTGGAATTGGTTTTTCATGAATAGTTGATCAAAACAAGTTTACATGATTTATATGTATAATAGATGTATTCTAGTTATACATGCATGCTTACATGTCTTATACAAACTTATTTTGACTTTCCTATTCATGTATTGAAAAATCCAAGTTTGATAAAAATACAAGTTTTAGTTTTTTGGTAAAAATATTAAGACACAAAAAAGTTCATATTGATTGATATTTGACCCAAAATTTTAATCACATGTTTACATATCAATGCAAAATGATAAAACTATTTTTGTTTTTTTACAAACTTAAAAGAATTTTTAGAAATAATAAAACTTATGTTTTTCTGCCCAGAACTGTGTCTGTCAGGCCAGGTCGGCCGACCGCATGGTCGACCGAACCATAGCCGGTCGACCCGTACGGTCGACCGACGTGCACAGAACCGTGCACTCTGGCACACATTGGGACGGTCGCCGGGCGGTCGGCCGGACCAGAGAGCTCTGCTCTCTGTTTATTTGGGTCGACCGGCGGTCGACCGAGTTGGCCCAACGGTCATATTTCTGACCGTTTGCGGTTGGCCGGCCGGCCGACCGGTAGCCTGTCAGGCTGCCAGGTCAGGCCTAACGGCTAGTTTTCTGATAGGGCTATAAATACCCATCTCTTGGGCTGTTTTGATAAGACTTTTTAAAAAGAAAAATACCAGAGTTTGTTTTGTGTTTAAATAAGTTTTTAAAAGTTTAAGTGCCAAAAAGATTTCATCTTTATTGTTTTCAAGGGTTTGGAAAATCAAAGAAAATAGGAATTTGGGATATTTGCATTGTTTTCATTCTCTATCTTTACAAGAATTTTCCCAAGTATTTCTTTGTTACTTGATTTTTAAAAACACCTTGATATTTACTTGAGCTATATCTTCTATCCTATTCTATTAGGATCTTTGTTTTGGTGGAAAAGAGAGTTTGTGGTCTTTGGAACCACTTGTTGTAAAAACCCTCATTTGTTGGTTGCTCCCTCTTTGGTAGAGGTTGAGCTGGTTGTTTGCTCCCTCTAGTGAGAGATGGAGTTTGGTTTGTAAACCCTCTTCGGTAGAGGTGTTGTGGTTGTATTGGCTACGGGCCTACCCCTCGGTTGTGAGGCGGTGTTGTGAGAGGAGTTTGGTACTCCTTGTGTTGTAACAAATCCTCTTCGGTAGAGGTTCCCTCGGTGGGAGATAGTGGATTGGAATCCTACACGATGGTGTAGGCGGGGATGTAGAGCTAGGGGCTCGAACCTCGAAACTATCTTGTTGTTAGCGTTTGATCCACTTGTCTCTCAACTCTCTCTCTCTCTTTACATTTGTGCAAACATCATTCATTCATCATATCATATTTGCTTGTGTGCCTTGCATATTTCATATTGCTATATCTTGTATATGCTTGTTGTTTTTGTGTGCCTCACTTATACTTAACCACAAGAGCTTCACATAGCATCTCAACCAT